>PQXH01000292.1:0-33645 GCA_004786125.1 Botrytis tulipae
GTTTTGGAGGGGGAGGAGGGGGTGGGTGGGGAGTTGTGGGCGGTGAGAGTGAGTGAGTTGTAGGTAGTGAGGAATTATGAGGGATGAGGGAGAGGGGATTCGGGGGTACGCGACAGAAATATGTTTCTTCAGATGAAGAGAATCTCAAAATCTGTGGATATGGATATGGATGCGGATGCGGTTGTTAAACAGAACCCATTTCACAATTGGTCTGATGACTCTATTCTATCAAGAGTCCAACATACCAATTTGGTAACATACATCTTCTCCGCCATTTCATTTTATTTCACTTCTGATACACGGCCATGGCATAATTGCAAACTCCACACATCAAAAACGAAAGGGTCGTAAGTTAGAAGATGTGGATGAGAAGAAAGGAAGAAGAAGAAGAAGAAGAAGAAGCGAAGCGAGGCGTTTAGGAGTTCGATATACCTAGGTATCTACCTACCTACCTACATCAATCAAGATCAATGCATAACATCTACTTGGCAGAGGTATCTTACATGAACAGAAAGATGTCTTAGACGAGAAGAAAAGAGAGAGTTATAAATTAAAGCAGTTAAAGACCTATGGTAAAAACCAACCAACCAATTTATTTTTCCGTGGTTCCTTCATCCATTCATCCATCCGCCCGCCTATCCATGATGTTATGCTTCTCCAATGTTTCTTAGCCATGTCCCGGCCAGAAATTCCAGAAACTCCATATATACGCATGCCCAAGCGGAAGCCAGCCTGTTCTTTTTCGCCATCCAATGTACAGCCCAGTCCAATCTACCATCTATCTATACACAAGCTCCGCTTCTCCTCCATACCCATATCCATATCTATCTAAGAAACCTCCCCGGGTAATTTCCACGCCACCAAATCCTCTCTCATATCAAACTCATCCACTTCCCTCGGCCTCACATACCCATGATGATTCCCCGGAATATGACCCAGACCTCTTCCCTGTCTTCCCCTCTCTCCACCTCCCATAATCGACATCTCATCATCTCTATCCCCCATACTCGACAGTCCAGACTGTGCACTCACGCTCCTGCCTCCACTTGATGAAACCCCACTGCGTGTTGTATCGGTACTTCTTTTATATCGATGACCTCTCCCATCTGCCCTTCCCATTTTTCCTGCACCAGGAACAGAAGATGATGTGGTAAGATTACTCTTTTGACTCGCATCACTATGACTTCTCCTGTGTCTTCTCAAGTCCTCTCCGCTTCCCCCACTCGCGCTTAATTCCCTATCATCTTGTACTATGCGAGGCGTATCCCGACTGTACTCATTGTGATCGAAATTGGAAGAATCCGGATCGCGTTTCCAGCCATCTCCTCCGGCGAATATATCTTCGACACATTCATCTGCGGGCATTTCGGCAGGAGAACAAGTCCAAGAGGCCGCGAGGGCGCGTCGATACATATCGTGGAGATCGGATTTATCAGAGGATTTTTGAAGTTGTGGCATATCTTTATAGAAGAATTAGTATAGCATCCCGGGTCGCATTCGCGCATTGTGAGATAAATGGAGAGATGAAGAAAAGGATATAAACTCACTACCCACATCATCACCATTGTCCCCCGTGTCGCCCTTCATAATTCCCGCAATCCCTCCAAAAACAGGCGCGCTCTTCAATGTTGGCGCGACGAAATTTCTCTCCCCTTCTACCTGTCGCATACTGATCCCAATCTTCGCCGTACTATTAATCTTACTATCCTGCATTAAATATCTCCTGACCACTCCCTCCTCGCCCTCAACTTCACTCTCTTCCACATATTCCGCCAGATTCAACGTAATATGTCCTAGAGTGACTCGTTCCCCTTTCGAGGTAGCCCCAGAATTATAATCTTGGATGACTTCGAAATGGATAAGACATTCGGAGAGATGGTTGGATTTATCGATGGTGAGACGGACGGGGATGGATCGAGTGTAATCCCAGTGGACTTTATGTTCTTTGATGGGGGAGCGAGGGGTTTGTCCTGAATGCTCGGAGGCAACAGAGGAAGAGATATGCCATTTTATGTATGCGGTTCCACTGGTTAGAGGGACGTTGTTGAGATCTATCAACTGAGGGGAGGTTAGTTTGGGTTGAAAAATAAGAGGTGTGAATGCGTTGGAGTTTTGGGAAGGAGAACTTACTCGGAGGACAAAATCAAATTTTGGCTGAAGAAATGATTGTTAGTTTATATGTATGTATGAATGATGTGTCCCTATATCTTCTTTTTTCCTTCCACTCCTCTTCCTCATCGATTGAACCTCCATCTGCCCACCTGCGCAGCTTTTAAATGATATATATTTTCCCTTGCTCTCTCCTCTATCTAGCATTTGCCATTCGCCCATCCATAACCCGTTATCCATCTTCAAATCAAATCGAAGCAAACGAAACAAAACACTGAACACATACCTTTCTAGCCTTTGAGACTAATCGTTTGGTAAAACCAACCATAATCAGCAAATGAATCCCAAGAAGTCCACAATCAAATGATGGATCAATCAATCATCAATCATCAATCATCAATCATCAATCCAACCTCTCTTCCCATAGATTTCCTTCCCTTTCAAGATATTTCCACCTCGAATAATTCACATCATCAAATCCATACATCATCTCCAATCCAAAGCCTCCAAAAGAAGTCAAACTCACCCAAAAGTGTACTCATCCCATCCAATTCCTCTAAAATGGGCAAACGCACTAAATTCAACGGTAGTCGTCTTAGTCTCGATTTACGTGATGGTGGTTGATAACTATTTATTAGAATGGAATCTTTTGCTAAGACCAGATTGAGGCTGAAATGACGCAGTGGAGATGATGAAGAGAGGTGTGAAGCTTGGGCTTGTCTTTGGGGTAAAGGGAGAGGTAAAGGTAAAGGGGTCATTTTTTTGTTTTTGTCTTTGTTTTTGGTGTGATGGTTCTTGTTATTATGTATGGATGGGGGTGATTTGTGCTTTGTTTCATTTGATTCATATAATCGTGAAAATTAATATAATGTAAAGGAAATTGTACTCCGTAAGAAGAGGAAGAGAAGAGGTTGTTGTATATTGAGTAGATAGATGGTAGATGGATAAATACTTGGATATAATATTCATGTTTCCAAGAAGTATATACCTATATATATATATACCTATGTATGTATATATGTATGTATGTATGTACTAGTTAGTAAATGTATATAATCTATCAAGTTATCAAACTAGTTAGTACGCACTCGTATATAATTGAATTTAAAAATTTAAAAAATCAATTGTTGGCGTTGCATTCCATCACATACACACACACATACATACATACATACATTCTTATCGTGCGTGGGATTCATTCTGTTCGTTTTCGGTGATAACAAGTTCCCCAACTCCGTGCAAAACTTACTTATCGCTTGGATGGCTGCTTTGGGAAGGAGTGAACTTTAGATACGGACTTCGTATTTGGAATTGCAAACGGAGGAAAGAATTGGTGGGTTCTCTTTGGGAAGGTTTCGTGAGAACGGTGAATTCTGGGGTGGAATGTGTTGAATGTTTTTGGATGGATGCTTGGGTATCAATCAATATGGTTATTGCTATTTGGGGATATCATTACTTGTGAAGAGTGTCGAGGTATACAAGTACTTATTACTGTATATAGAAATAGGTACTTTGAAGAGTCAAGTTACGTCTCCATTCAAAATCCGCTCTTGTTCCGCTGCGGTATTATATCTCACTACTTGACACACCCATCTTCTTCCCATTCTTACATTGTATTCTCCATGTATTCTCCACTCTCTCCATTCTTCCCCGTCTTTTCCGTCGTCGTCCTCGTCATCATGCATTCTACCTCCACCTCAACTAAGCAGATTGGGGTATCTGATACGTTTGATACGGGTTTGACCTAAACCACGAGAAGACTAAAACTAGTCTGATGGTTTTACTGTAATCATTTAATATCAAACGATGTTCCATCACGGCCATTCGTGGATTTTTCCCTCATTACACTCGTCAAATAAATCTATGTAAGATTATAATGTGGCTCCCCAGAGAGATGTTGCTTACGTCTCCGCAAATACTACATTTGAAATGAATCCTTATCATTTTGAAGTATCATTCCTACGAATTCATTAAGTTATTACACAAAACAATACAATTAATTGCATAAGCAAGTATTTATTACTCGAGTACAATTTATTTACCTATCTATCATCTTCCACGCTCATGGAGAATCCAGAATTCAATATTCAATATTCAATCACATCTCGAATCCACATACCCCTGAGCACATTCGCTTGTCCCATACTAGGAGGTGTAGTACACATCTAAAAGCATGACATTACTTGCTCAAGGTGTCGCCAATTCCATGTGAATATGACACACAAGACCAACAACTAAATAATCAACACATTGTATCAAAATCGCGCTTGATAGTTGGGATTGCATGTGCAAGTGCACACTTACTTATCTTTTGGTTTTGCGGTAAATTTGTTTTCATTGTCAATTATTTCAGTGTCCATTGATATTTTATACTATTTTTACTGCTACCTAGATGGACAAGTGTACATACTGCTATCAATACATGACGATATATCACCAGCTCTTTAACACATAGTCATCAGAAGTCCATTAAAAGCAGATCATCCACAGCTCGAGTCCGACCGTGCACTTCAGCTACCCCTCCAGCCAATCCACTATCTGACTCTGACGCACTCTAACTATATTGAACAACTCAATCATTAGTTATTATTCCTTCAATTGTGCACTCAACTTTGACTTCCACGCTCTTCTAAACCAGAGATTATCCATATGTGCTATCCGAGTCTCTTTATATCTAAATCCTACCTCTTTCCCACTATCTCTAGTATTTTTCCAGTCGTACCGAGTATATACCTCGATTTTCTGGTGGGGGAGCATATTTAAAGGCGGCTGGGAAAGTATCCTGACTTGACGATAGCGAATCTGCAGTCAACATTATGAATTCGGCTCTTACTAGATAATAGTAACATCTTGTAAGGTGCGATTATATAACTGAATAATAATCTTAGACCCGTCCGATGATATTACTCCAGGACAGATTTCAAGTACTGGATGTTTGTCAGAATTACAAACAAGATATGAAGTTCAATTGGGAAACATACTTGTAAAATGCTCATATCGATACCAGCTTTTGAGATACAATTTTGACTAAACGTAACATCTGCAAGCATCTTCTTTCTCCTTTGAAGATCCACAATTTGCTGTAAACTGTTAGAATATCATAAGGTTCATCAGGAGCTCTCATCAAATCTCATCCCGATGGAAGACAAAAGTGGGCAAGCTTACCTCTTCAAACGAATCATGCATCAAATATCTAATGGTAGTAACATTATGCTTCTGACTAATCCGATGTACACGACAGAGAGTTTGTTCTTCAATCACTGGGTTCCAATGCGGCTCGAGAAGATACGCTCTCGACCCAGTGGTAAGATCGAGCCTGCTCATATTCATTAGTGACTCAACACCAGCACTTGCAATAGATATAACTCACCCTGCACCACCACAAGTGATTGAGACGAGAATAACGCGAACAGAATCTTTGTTCTTGAAAGCACCTAAAGGCTCATTTCTTTTGGACAGGGACATTGTCCCATCGATTCTTGTGTAGCGTATTCCTTGGTTACCCAACATCACTTGCACAAGATCAAGCGTGTTAGTCCAGTATGAAAAGACAACGCTATCGCACATTAGTCTCTGAGATACTCTTAGGTCTTATTGGAATGTACCAACCTTTTCTCCGCATTCTTGTATCTATGGAGATCTGCCAGAAGCGCTTTGATCTTTGTCAACATATGTTGGATAGAAAATGCAGTATCTGTAGCTGGTGGTGGTGTCACAGATCTCAAATCTTCCGCTGTATCTGGGGAATTGGAACTGTTACTCGGAGATCGGGAACAGTTGTCTTCTTCGTGAAGATTGCATTGTTCGCATAATGGTTGGCGTTGAATATCAATACCCGAGGGAAAAGGGTCACCAAAGACCTCTTCCTGTAAATAGTCGCCGCACATAGAGCAACACGTAACAAGGTCACTTTCTTGAGACACCATATGATCTGTAGTAGGCGTAAGCTGCAATAGGCCATGATTGCAGATCAGACGTAAGCGATTGAGCAGTGACAGCGCATTGAATGTTTTTCCACTCTGATTCCCAGAAGAGATTGCTCTCTCCAGTATCACTCTCGCTCGCACCTTCTCAGCCTCATACTTCTCTCGCTCAGCCGAGGTAGAATCGAGATGGTGAATTTCGTCAACCCGTGCTGGAAGTTCAATAACTGTTTTCGTGCGACTAATGGTAATGGCGCGCACAAGTGTTTTGAGTCGTAAAAGTCCTTTAGCATCCATCGAGGAAGAATTCCCGAATGGCTTGGTAATCTCTTCTGAAAAAGTTCTTGTATCGGAATAAGGGTAAACGCGCAGAAACTTTACAATGCTGGCGAAGTCCGCAAGTTTGTTCTGGATCGGGGTTCCGGTTATTGCCCATCGTCTTGTTGCTTTGAGAGCACAACAAGCTCGAGCTAGCTGGCTCTGAGGGTTTTTGATGATATGAGCTGTTGAAGTTAGAGATGGACATGAAGCTCATTTCATTACACCTTCGCTCACCTTCATCTATTAATATGCGATGCCATGTGAGAGAATATAAAGATTCATCATCTGGATGAGCGCTGTGATGCTTCCAAATGGTCGCAATAGTGTGGTATGTAGTGATGACAACATCGAACTGTCTGAGAAAATCTATGCTTTTTTTGTTGTTGCCATGGTAAACATGGCATGCTAGTGCTCGCGGTTGAAGATGTCTGGATAATTTAGTATCGCAGCATGTCATGCAACTTCAATTTAAGAGAACTATGCGTAGACTTACAATCGGAACTGATGCTCCCACGCTTGTATCACTATTCTTGCATTAGAATTGGACAATGACATTCCTTGCCATGGAATGGAACATACATGCTGGAGGTACAATAAGTAGTGTAGCCTTTGAAATATTCGAAAGCCTCAATTCAGAAGGACGAGAATGAGCCTGCGGTAATTCAAAATCCAAGCAAGCTTGGTTTAAAGCTATCAAACATATCATGGTGAGCGTCTTGCCCAATCCCATATCATCCGCTAGTAAGCCACCTCGGAATTCTGGAGGAGCTTCACAAGTGCCGTATCCGGTGACATTGTTTACGTAACTAATAGTTTCAGCGAACACAAAAATTGATTAGGAGAATGAGGAAGTGTACCTTAATCGCCCCGAAGTATCACTCCGCCAACTCCATATGTCAGAAGCTGCATCATCAAAATTCCAACCTTCCTCACGACGTAGCATGAAAGTCAGAGCTTGCTTTTGATGCCTATAATGAAGATACCATAAGCCCCTGTGGAAGATGCCTTGATGAATGTGCTAGTAATTTACCTAAATAAAGAAGTCTTCACAATTTTGGGTGCCTCGGTCTCTCTCAAAGGAGCCTCCCCTTCCGTCAACTGCGCTAAAAGATCTGGTCCAGATTTTAATTCCTCTATATCGTGATGTCCAGGAGCCAAAATAGATAAGTCTGTCATCACAACTTCCCCCGCGTCGGGGGTGATAGCATGGGGATTACGGTACGGAACGCACCGTTCACACCCAAGTGTATCTTGAAGATACATCTTTCTGATTGATAAGTATTCTCCTATCTTTTCAACAAAACGTTTTGGACCAAAGATGATTACATTCAAAAACCACAGTCCGCGCAATTTTTCAGAACGTTTGATCATCCGTCGACTGTGTCCACCATGGCCGAATTGAATCTTTGAATGGCAGTATAACTGCATTTCGATCTCTGGAACACTTGCCAAGTCATTGAGGATTTTGGCCGATGCGAAGTTCGATATGTCGAAGGTAGTTGAGTACTGATCATCGCTCGAGGAAAGATGATTGGGACTACGAAACTCGACATTTATAAGACTTGGATGTGTCTCTGAACTGCATAGTTTCTTTACGGCGATGTCACTTAACTATTCAATAATTGATTTTTGAAATGGTTTTAGAGATGTTCAAATTTTGTTTACCATCACATAACAACATTCATATGCTTCCCGTTCAACCGCTCCTAGGGCATTGGGGTTTTCAACTGTAGGCGAGTACACCTCATCTGCTCTGATCTCGCTTTCATGGTCACCAGCATTGCTAACCCGCACACGCTTGGTTGGTCGTTCTCCGTAAGACATTGACAAGATCAAAAACTTTGCTTCGTCTGGAGGTACTCGTAAATTAAAGAAAATACCACAGCAATGAACAGCGAGAGAAATAATATGGTAAGGTTGATTGACTAATGATTCGGCAGTTTCCGTGACGGTTGTATAGCGGAGCCGATTTCCACGTATGGCCAGCCTCACTGCGCCTTCCCGCTAAGCCTCCATGCGGTGTAACTTAACTCAAGTTTCACCACGAAGACCTGGCAGAACGCCTTACAATCCATTTGACAAACGCAGATACCATGAAAAGCTGATGAATTTCTTCGGTCGCTTTCAATTCCCTATAGAACGTAATTCTTTGATATACAGTAAATCACACTGTTATAGAGACATCATGGCGAGTCCCCAGGACACTATTGCTGGTGCGTTCAAGAGGCTCAAATCTTCAATCTCCCAACAAGATGCGCATAACTTCGCCTCAACAGAGTTAAAAGATGTGTGGCTGGCTGTTCGCCAGATCGATAGCTCACAAAGACAACGGCAATCTGGTCAGAATCTACGCCGTATCGAACCTTTCTTGCGAGGTGTTGAAAAGTACTCGAAGATAGTTGAGACTTTATGCAATGGCACACCTTACTTGTCGTTCATATGGGTTCGTGCCCTTCTACTTAATCGAATGAAGAAAGTGATGATGACAATTATTACATAGGCTCCAATTAAACTTATGCTTCAGGTTCGTATCCCATGATTTGTGTACAGACTTCAAGCTTATTCTCTAGTAGATCGCGAGTCACCATCGTGATATTTTTGAGGCCTTGATCTCAGCATATGTTGATATTGGTGAAGCCTTACCACGATTTGACCGATACCAAAAGGCATTTGATAATAACGTCGAATTTCAGCAGTCGCTTGCTACAGTATATACTAACATTCTGGAATTTCATCAGCGTGCTTACAAATTTCTTCGACAAAGAGGTACATAGATCAACTCTGATCCTTTTTACTGATACTGAAAACATAATATAGCTTGGCATGTTATCTTTCTTTCCTTTTGGAAGGATTTCGGGAGCCGATTTGATTCCATCATCAATTCTTTGAAGAAACATCGAGACTTTATCGACATAGAGGCTGCTTCTTTTGATATCGTCGATTCAAGAGAGTCACGAGTTAGGATGCAAGACGACATCCGGCTGAGACTGAAGCGAGACTTAGAAATGGTCGAAGAGAATGAAAAAAATGCGAAAGCTACTCGTTTGCAACAC
Source organism: Botrytis tulipae (assembly GCA_004786125.1). NCBI lineage: Eukaryota > Fungi > Ascomycota > Leotiomycetes > Helotiales > Sclerotiniaceae > Botrytis > Botrytis tulipae. The sequence continues at coordinate 9,407 of PQXH01000292.1, forward strand.
GCTATTGCATGGTTCACTCTTGATGGGAAGAATCAAGAAACTGAGCATGACAGAATCTCCAAAAAGCGTCATGATAAGACGTGCGAGTGGATGGCGGGGGAACAGCAATTCAAGAGTTGGATGGAGAATAATACAGAAGATCCGTGCCTGTGGATTCATGGCAAGCCGGGATCAGGTTTGCCCCCATTTCATAGAATTCAAAGGTGATAACATGGCTAATTCCATTACTCAAGGCAAGAGCGTTATATGCTCGTACATAATCCAAAGATTGATAGAGAAGCCTGGATTGACTACATGCTATTATTATTGTGACAGTCGCAGCTCTGGCAACGTTTGCCAGCAGATCCTAGCAACCATTGCAATCCAACTTCTTAGGCAGCATAATGAAATTTCCACTCTGGTTGCCAATGCGTTTATCTATCGAGGGGTAGACTGCACAATGACTCAGCTCAGAGCTTTAGTCCCACAGCTTCTACAGACTGTTGCATCTACAAGAATCGTTATAGACGGCTTTGGATGAATGTTCAAAGGAAGATCAAAAAGTGATTTTGAAAGAACTTCGCACTATTTGTATCGGTCCAGCGCTTCAATTCAAGGTTTTATTTTCTAGTCGAAAAGAAGCACACATTCGCCAAAGGCTTCTCAAACAACCCTACATCGCTCTGGACAGCCGCCAAGAAGTCAATCAAGACATTCAGTCTTACCTAACATACAAGATGTCTAAACTTGACACTTCCGATCAGGACTTATTGAAGAGAATTGAAAAAACTTTGATAGAAAAGGCGAATGGTAAGCAAGTTCAATGTCATAAAAGAAACAGCGATACTAACTTTGTTAGGTATGTTTTTATGGGTCCGGCTAGTCTTAGACGAACTCAAATTTTGCTACAATGATGAAGCATTGGAAAGGGCAGTCATGGGCTTACCGAAAGGTTTGAAAGCAGCGTAAGATATCACTCGTTATACCAGGATATGTTATTAATATCTACTAGGTATGGTCGAATTCTCGACAGAATCATGGATCCCAACAACCCCGAGACGGCAAGATTCATGGCTATTTCGTATTTTGGAATGGATGACATGTTCTTATCGAGTACTTAAAAACTACGAAAACTTGATGGAGTTGCACTTGATCGTTCAAATCGGACTCTTACATCCAGAACAAGAATCGGGAAAAGAGCATTGGATCTCTGCCGTCCTCTTATAGAAGATGTTCCCGCAAATACAGTCGAATTTGTGCATTTCTCAGAAAGAGAGTAGCAAACCCCTTGAGATCCCTAGAATTTTAAGGATGAGGTGGCTGACATTTTATAGATATCTGCTTGACGAAGAGTATCAAGAGAAGCTGCCATTTCTGTCATGTGAAAGCGCACATCTCAATATTTCTTTCTCTTATATCGCCATACTGAATTCCTGCGACAATTTAATTCCAAGTAACTTCACGGAAGCTCAAAGGGCTACTGTCGCCGTAAAAGGATTTCATGGTCTGCTCACCTATGCCATTGCGTTCTGGTACAAGCATCTCCTAGAGTGTTTTCAGAAGCATGCTCAACTCTCGACAGAGCTTCTAGATCAACTGCAATTTCTGTTACGCTATAGGAAAGAAATCACTCCACCGAAAGACACACAAGAAAATACTGGAGCTATCACCGAGAATCAGAGTTTGCAAGGTTTGAGTCATTCGCCTGAAATTAAAAAGTTAATGCTAGATATTCTTCGGTTTAAAGCCCGGTCGAAGTCGCACTCGGAGGCTGCTTTAGACAAATCTCCGGAAAGTAAGTGCACCTTTCGACGTTCAATGTTTGGTCTAAAATTTGGCAGAAATCTCACTGGAATTATGTGAAATGGATCCAACACACTTAAGTGCCATTGGCCACCATTTTCAACAAACTATCGAGACTCTGTTGGGAACCAATGCTACGGCAGCGTTTCCTAATATCAAGCAGATGGATATCCAAGTTCTTCGAGAGACTTATGGCGCCTCAGTTTTCATATGCCGATATGTAAATTGTGTTCGTAATGTTGATGGCTTTGAAAATGTTGCTCAACGGGACAAGCATGAGTCACATCATCAACGTCGGTATCGATGCGCGCATTCTTCGTGTGCCTATTTCACGATTTGTTTTGTCACCCGAGTGCTCCTAAACAAACACAATAAGAAGTATCATTCCCTTACAACGAATGAAGAGTCACCTAGCCTTGCAGAAATCCTTGCGCCCAAGACAGAACCCCTTCTTCTGAAAAGATCGGCATGCTCATCACATATAATTCATTATGAGTTTCACTACTGATATCTGAGTAGTTTGATAGGATTGAGTTCAACGATCCCATGCACGGAGAACTGTATAGTCACTTGGAAGATGATTATGTACATGATACTTGGGATGATTTTCTTTATCCAAGAGAAGATAAAGACGACTAGGTTTACTTGAAGCAATTCAGGCGCATAGAATCAATTATCCTACCAGTTTTTAAGAACGAATTTTTTCGCCGAAGACATGGGCACAAACCCATGAATGGCTCATACCCGCTTCATCTATTTTACTTTACTGTCGGAAAAGTTATGACGACAAATTTGTTTTCATTTTATGATATAACGAGCTTTTTCTTGGCCCTTCCTGGCAAAAAGTAACAACAGACTTGTTAACACTTTTCATAGTAATTTTTTATATCTCTCAGAATCTATACTTACATTTATACTATATAGTTTTATTCTTGCTGCGAAGACCGGAAGCTTCCTTGGGGAACTTCTGTTCTCAACGATCGGGTTGTTAGTTTAGCTTTCGGTTTCAGTCAGTGATTTTTGTTATTCATGGCCATAAAAAAAGGGTTGGAAGAGACTGACAACATGCTTCGAAAATCGATAGTGACGTCTTTACAACAAATAGAATACAAATTGAGCTTACTTCTAGTGAGCTGGGAGGTATTTTCCTGGATTTATTCAGTGAGAATCATAATCACTGAGTTGTCGACATCCCCTGGCGTCGTAGCACGAGGCTTTCTTGTTTGTATAATATATCCGTCTTTGAGAAAATACTTGTTTATATATCCACTGCTTTGGATTCTGGACGATAGAAATGAGTGGACTCGAATGCCGTTGTCAGGACATTGCTTTTTTTTAGTAGATAGTTTCATATTTCCATCACCCTGAAGTGACCAACCAAAGTAGACCAAAGAGATATCCTTGGGGTTAGTATAAAAAGACTACCCCAAAAGATTTGGAAGCTATTGCTGGAAGAAAAGAGAAGATATTACTGCCGACTCGGCATATGGCTTTCGTCACATATATCTCGCTGTCATTTTAAAAAGTACGAGTCCGAAGAAAATCCCCAAGGATCAATTCACTCATGTTACAGTGTATATCTAGTACCACCCAGCTCGTAGGACTTTGAAAATATAATGCTGAATATCATCCTGACTAGGGAAGATGTTTCACTCATCAGGATTGCCTGAGCAAAGATTTTACCGAAGCACGTTATCTTTATACTGCCCGAAATGAATCCAGAAGCCATATCCGAGATACAATATGTAAATGCACTTGAAGCTTGGGACTCGGATCAAGCCCATCTTATAAGCCTGACGTTCTCAAAGCCAGGGAGGGTATAAAAAACTACATACCTGGCCATGAGAGAGCTGTAAAAAATGCTCAAATTTGTCACGGGCTTTTCCAAGGCTCTGACGTTTGTTCGTTCGGAAAAGATATTATGACGACGGTGTTGATGAGATCGTGGCCTCTGTAGGTGTTTTAAATCTTGAATCGCGATTGATTTGTGTAGTTTTGTCGTCAATTTCAGATCTTGATTGCTATCATTACTAGAATTAGACAATCGAGAAATGAGAAGTGAGTTTTCAGCTCGAGAGTTACAAACAATCTTCTCGTCGTTCTCGGGACATCACTACAACAGTTTACTAAATCCATAACGATTCTCTCCACCGAGTCTGAGTATATTGGTGAACTCTTAGTGAGTTTGAATACTATTTATATAGCTCGGTGTGATGCATTTACTTGCAGCGATACTAATCTCAAGCTCTGGGACAAATTCTTACTGTTATTAGAGCCTTCTTACACTTTAGCTCATATTTTCAACATCCAAGTATAAATTGGGTGTCGAACCACTTGGATGAAACCTCAAATTATATGCTACTTGGCGACGGTTATGTCCTATGCTTTCTGGTAGAAGACTAGAGAAAGTCACAGTGTTCAAGCGAGTGCGGCAAACACTGAACTCAACGAATGGTCAGTTCCATGTAATAATGTTGTCAATATCATGTAATATCATGCACACTGTCATATACACTCGAACGACGACTGAGAGAAATTCCCTTGCAATCCCTCAAATTATTGCGCATAACAACGAAAGTTGATTGAGTTCTCTCATAATATTTCTGCATAATCTGCACCCATCATTACAGTCCTTGTCCATTTCTGGATCATCAGGAAACACTTTAAGAATGCGAAAATAATTTCAGTTGAATTTTATATCAATAGATAATCCCAGAGTCAACTTCCATTCCGAAAATCATTTTGAACTATTCCCCGGATTATCAAAATCCTGACTACAAATCCTGGGTACAAATAAGACACCGGTGTGCTTAGAAGTCGGTACCAAAAGTCCGAAGGTCGTTGAAGACATGCGAGCATAGGCGAGAGCTTTGGTAGAGTATCTTTTCATTGAAACATACCTCCTGGGGGTTGAAACTGATGAGATGATAAAGCTACAGCCCAAATGCGAGGTTGAGCCTATACACTTACTTCAAAACGGCCGTTGTGACTCTTGTTGTCATTGTGAAAATCCTACCATTGAACTGAAGATACATCGCTAAACGGATATAAAGTTTGACAATGAAAATAACATATACTCGTATTGCATAAAAAGACCATGGAATTCAGATTTCGGAAATTAAAACCTGACGCAAACCTGACGCATACCACATGCTACTGATTTCTAGCCCAAAGCCGAATTTCCAACTCTTCACCAGCAAATACACAGGCCGGATTGTTTGCAACCTGGGTCAAAAATTTAATAGGGCGCTCTAGAAATCGAATTTTATACTTTGCTTAGAAACCCGAAATTCCCGGGATCACTGGAGATGTCTCTGACAATAACTACCACTTGGAAGTCTGTTCAAATCGTCTCTATCAATGAATTCTAAGGTTGTTCAATACATTTTTCTTTGAAATTCTACATATCTAGATATACACTTGATACTATGCTCTTCCGCATCAAATTTTAATCGTCCCTCCCCTCACGCTTTTGGCTTCTCCTTCAAATACCCTACACACCACTCCACCGCTGCTCTATACCCATAAACGCCCAACCCACAAATAACAGCTTCCGCCTTGTCACTCAAAAAACTCTTATGACGAAATTCCTCTCTCTTATGCACATTACTAATATGTACCTCCACGAATGGAATATCAACACCAGCCAACGCATCTCGCAGTGCTATGCTATAGTGTGTGAAAGCACCAGGATTTATGACGATAGCATCGGTGCCATCAGTACGCGCTTCGTGAATACGATCGATGAGCGCACCTTCCCAATTAGTTTGGAAGGCTAGAAGAGTGACGGAGGGTGTCAGGGAGGAGAGATAGGTGGTGAGAGAGGATTCGATGGAGGCGAGGGTGTCATAACCATAGATGTGGGGTTCACGAGTCCCAAGGAGGTTAAGGTTTGGGCCATTGAGGAGGAAGATCTTTTTGACGGCCATTGTGGTGGTTTTTGATATGAGATTTCAGTTGGTGGTTTGCAGTTGTTTCTTTATTTGTTTGTATGTAGGTAAGCATAAAGTGAAAATGAGATGTTTGGAGAGAAGAAATACAGATTACTTAACCTATGCTATTCAACGGAGTTGCTTTCATCCATTCTTGAGGCTCGGATTACTATGCCGACTGTAGTGACTCGCATTTCTACTGCTTGAGGTTTGGAATTTTGGTGGAGGATTTGCACAGAGGTTGATTGCGGGGAATAAAAATGGGTCTCGGATAAGAACTTACCCCTCGCCTCAACATTGTGGGGGTGGAGATACAATCTTCGTGACTTATGGAGTCAACCTCATTCGAAAGCTTCCTTCGGATACAGTCAGGTATTTGCAGAAACTCGCTGCTTTGTTGATACAGATACGATAAGATTCACTCCCAAGAGGGTAGGTGAGCAGCCCCTATTGTATCAGCTGGACATATCCATAAGTGAATCCACTACTCATCCACGTAGCAAATCAAGAATCCTTCCTATCTTTTAATACTTAAGGTATGGCTCTTGCAATCATTGAGACAATTACTCTAACGGCTTCCTAATACTCACAAGTGAGGGTGCGCTCACAGCTCAAGGGTCTGGTAGTCCTTCGTTCTTCGCACTGCGCCTTCCGATTCCTGAGATGGTACTATCCGATGTCCAAATGAGCACCCATTCGAAGCTCTATTTAGGAAATGACAGCAAGATTCTCTAATTCGTCTGATAATATAAGTATAGTGACAAAAGTTGCAATTTGACAATGCTCGTACCAGCGTTTGGTCTCTTTGTCATTCTCTCCCGAAGTGATGTTTATTGAACTTTCAAGATTGGAGATTCAAAATTGCTACGAAGTGACCCTACACTTTTTCGTTTTCGATCCCTTTGCTTGGGTAGTTTCTCAAGTTTTGTGGGGAAGGACAAGAAGTATTTATGCTGTTTTTCTACAAATCTTTTACGGGGGTGGGCAAGCTCATGTGCTTGAGGAGGGCAGTTCTTACTTACTTACGTGTTATGCATCTTCATACACTACGTTTCTGTTCTTCCGTCACTCAGTGAATCGTATCTTGACAGCCTTAATCAAAGAAATTCCACATAAATATTCTACATGGAAACTTATTCAGTCGCCAAGCTAGATACTTCGTTCCGCTGCACTTCAAAGGTTGTCCAAGACCGAGAGCGAGCCCGAGAGCAAATGTATGCGAACTTACATGACTTATGCGGTTTCTGTTCAAACATTGGCTATGAAGTGATTAGGGCAAGCGCATTTGTTATTATCCGGCAACTCTGCGATCAATACCATTGTTCTTGCTGTCGTTCAATACAAAACTATCTCAGTTCGTATAGACAACACTTTTCTGATAAAAACGTTGGATGAAGATCAAACCGGGTTACTTCCTCGTTCATTGATGCCGCGCCAAGTCACACCATCTCATCCACGCACCGGGAGCTAAACAGTGCCATAATTTCCAGTAATTGCACACGGACAATGTTCCGCAATTATTGAATAAACAGTCTGCATTCTGATATTTATATTGAAAGTCCCGGAGAGGATATCTAAGGAGAAACACCCCAGCCTCAATGGTCAAAGTATGCTCCACCTAAGTGCATGATTTACTTCTAATAGACATTATAGTGAATTCACTGTAAAGTGACAAGTGCCATCAGCGCATCTTCCGAGCTAGAACCCAGCGCAAGCATTATAAAAGCTTTCAGCCAAGACAAAAAGTGCAAAATGGTAATTATCTCTTCACATGCTGCGAGTGGTGGTGCAAGTCTGTATCATATAAACATAGTGACATCAATAAGCACCAAACTGTTTGATGATGGTAATCTTGCCGTTATGAAATTATGTGATGATAGAACTTCCCATCTCAGGAGTTTGTGTAGATGTTGTGAGAGCGACACTACCAGCCGAGTTGGGACAGTAATAAGAGAAATTGGAATATTAGGTCGGATGATATTCGAAATAAAAGGTAATCTTTTCTATTGACGGTTTTGATATGGCAGATAAGTAATCTTTTTCTTGACTTTTACAATGATCAGCTGGAAATAGATATCGAGCAACTAGTGATTAGCTCACAAGTGTGAGAATTTGACAGTACCAAAAATCCAACAGCGAATCGACGACACAAACGAGAATAAAGACGGCAAGTATATTTTAACTCCCAGATGAGATTTATATCTAGCATTTCAAAAGTCCAAAGTTTCTCGTTTTTCATCCCTCATACTATATCTCATGATTGCTAACATGAGAGCTATTCTGATTGCCTGTTTCAAGTAATACAAGTCCCATCCCAGCTTAACCAGTTTTGAATCATTGAAGCAAGTAGAGAGTAAGCGAGAATCATTGATACTAAATCAATCAACCCTCCACTTAGCGCAGGAAAAGGGCACCTCGGGAGGTATACCGGCTCTATATGGAATGCTACCTTGTGTATACACAGAAGAATTAGGTATATGTGATCTCGGGAATCGCGTGGGATTATATTTCCCGTGGATATTCAGTGTTCTTTCCAAAGCTCTTCTCGACGAAGCAACTTTCCACGATCCTATAGAGCAAAATATGGTTCTCGTCGCCAGGCAACTCAGAAAGTAAACACACAGCGGGAAATTAGTACTGAACTTACTGCTCCGTTAAACATGCCAGATGATTCGGGTTCAATACGGATCACTCTCTGAATCTCTTCATGCTCGAAAGAGAACAGCATTATAGAAATCAATATCACCATTTTCATGAAATCACTATCAGAAGTCATTTTCTTCGAATAGGTAATCTATACCCCAAAATTTCTGTTCATTATTCATATACAGTAACCTAAAAACTAAAATAAATGATCTTCTAAAATCTCTGGTATCCTGCCCTCATTTTCCTATCCCCTCCTTCATTCCTCCCTAATCACAAACCCAACCCAACTAACCCAAAAGTAAAAGAAAATAAAATATCTAATAAAACTACAAAGTTTCTTTGTTCAACGCTCACTATACCACGAGACGCTCAATCAATAAGCCTTCCCAATCGAAAATCTAAAAGGTCCCTCGCCTTTCCCTTTCCCTTTCCCCGGCTTCGAACCCTTCTTGCTCGCACCACCATCATAAACACTCGGACTCAGCGTCATAATACTCGCATCACTATTCGTATACGTATGCGTTGGTCTCGTTACCGCCGCCGGGTTTGATTTCGGTAGTGGTGGAGGTCTTTCATCCAATGTGAAAATAATTTCTTCTCCTTCCTCTAAATCTCTCTCGGTCATTTCTCGCGACGAATTTCGCGTGCTGTCTTTTGAGTCTTCTTTCGATTCGTAAGAAGAAGAGGCCTGAGATTGTCGATATGAAGGCATCATGCTTCTTAATCTCTCGCCGATTCCCATGCTCATAATACTTCTCGCGCCACTTCCTCTCCTTTCTCCGGCTTTCTGGGGGAGATCTCTAGGTGTAAATAGAACGCTAATACTCTTACTACTCCTGCTTAGTCCACTCTCACTTGCTCTAAAAGATCGTTCCCTATCTCTTCGTTCTAGTTCTGCTTCGGCCATCTTCATCTGGTAATCCATTTCTGCGATTTCCTTTTCAATGTCGATGATATCGTGTGTAGAATAATTATCCTCATCGCCTCTTTCGTAGTTTCCTTCTACATAATCTCTGTTGATAGCTTCTTCTTCCGGGTTGGGGGTATATCGTGAAATATATTTTTGGTTCGGGGGTGACGTTGAAACTGAGGAGTGTTGAGTGGCGGGGTAATTGTGTGATGTCCCCGGGTGCGGAGCTCTATAGCTCCTTGGACCCTTTTCCATTCCACCAGCACCATAGTATCCATTTCCACTCCTGTTCTGTGCATCTCTCATATCATTCTCGTTTTCCTTTTCCCGCTTGATCTTCTTCTTGGAGAAAAATCGATAAACCAAAACACTAACAACACTACTCGCAAAACTCGTTCCAATAATCAACACGACCGCGACCGTCATCGGCAAAGTCGTCGCCTTCGAGAACTGTACTGCCGAAGTTGCATCAGCCAATTGACTGGAAATCGCCCACGCACTCTCCGTCGCCGCAGCGCCTTTAGCTTGTGCCGCTGCTTGAGCGCTATATGTTGCCAGAGCTGCCGCAGAAAGAAGAGATGCCGATACCCCCGCGAGCTCTGAGCTGGCGCTTGCTTGGGCATTTATCACTTCCGCACTCGCGCTTGCTAATGCTTCCGAGGCGGATGATTGAACTACGGCGATGGCACTAGAAGCGCTGGCATCAGCGGCGGAGATGCTAGCTGCAGCGGCTGTGCTAAGGAATATTAGTTGGTCGGAAATGTTTGATGCGACGTTTGAAGAGACAGCGCTGGAGACAACGCTGGATGCTGAGAGGATGTAGCGATTGCATTCTGGAAGGATTGTGAGAATGCCTGCGATTTGAGCGAGTTTAAGGCCTGGTGGTGTTGTAACTTCTGGTTGAGTTGGAGATGTAGGTGATGGTGTGACGGTTTGAAGAGTTGTTGAAGCTGTAGATATTGGTGCGGGCTGTGGGGTTCGACGAAGAAGAGAAGCATTGCATAGTCCTGTTCCTGTCGCGAAGACTAAGAGGGAAAATTGATTAAGGTGCATGACGCCCTCGAGTGGTCTGAATTTTCAATCAGTCTTGATACTCCAACATCTTGACGTGAGTATAGAATAGGAATGAGATCTTACCTTGGTATACTAAGATTCAACTACATATGTGACCAGCACCATTTCAATCCATCTAATCTAATCCACTCATTAATTCCTTTTTTCTGTCCCGCAGTTCTCGATTTCAATACTCCATTAACATGTACACCATACATCAAAATATCACGACCAGATCAACCAAAGTGACAGAAATCGCGGGGGGGGGGGGACAAAGCATACAATAGTTGAGGTCGCGAGCAACCTCCACACATCTACGAGTAATTCTTTCGACATGCATAACGGACACGGTTGGATTTTCGTACCCGCGATCATCTAAGGCTAGATCGCGCGTTTCATACCAACGGTATTCACAGAATTTGCCTTGTCAAATGGTCGCAAAGATGCAAAAATGCAATGGTGATGTGAGAACTTCGCATCTTTGTTACCACTAGTCTGTGCGCGAAGTGTTTGGGAATATCGTCCAATCGGGACTCAGGGTATAATCTGATGAAGAACGATTTCATATGATGATAATCCGATTGTATCCTTTATCAGACCTGTTGTGTATGATTATCAAAGAAAACATCATTGAGAGCTTGTTGTGGGCATTAAAAAAGAAGACTTCACTGGAAGTAAAATTCCAATCGCTCAAATTGACAAAATCTAAGCAAACAAATATTCGAAAGCTTTACAAACAAACTCCAACCCAAGTTTTAGCCTATGACAAGCCTTAATCCCCAACCAGTTCCCAATCCACATTTCTTTTCTCCTTGTGCACAATAACTTCACAATGGATGTACGAAGTTTCGGGGTCAAGGTTCATGAAGGAAGTAGAAACACGCACGGATCTTACTAGTGCGACGTTGTCTCGTCACGAAGCGAATCACCATGTCCAAGCCCCTGGAACCAGACTAATCCACAAATTCAGTAATCATTCGATGGGTTCTTTACTACATGTGGAAAGAAAGGTGAGTTTCTTTCTCGCATTATTGTGCCGGTATTCTTCTTACTTTCTTGGCATGGAGAGACATGTGAACTCCATGGTGAAAAAGATTGAATAAATACTCTACCTGCTTGATTTTTTATCGCATGATTTGAAAAGCTTAGACAATCCCTTATTTCATTCTTTCGAAATGAATTTGAAAGTTAGAGAAGGGTGGAAGTGCGTTCCTCGATTGCCAAGTAGGCCTCGAGATCCCGTTGTCGCCGCAGTCTTTGTCTGGAGTGTTTAAAGTCACCTCATGTCAACACAGCCTCGAACGATGGTAGTAATGATATGCATTGTATCTACCCGTATTGTAAGTTCTTGGCTAAACCCACCGAAAAGAGCCATCGTTCATGATAGTGATAATAATATGCATCGTCTCTCCCGTGAAAGCTATTGAAATACACCGAAGAAATTCCATCAGTTATGATAGTAATGATATTTATCATCTCTGCCACCGTAAAAAAAAATCAACGATAATCCCAATGATAAAAGATCATGCAGCAGTGTTGGTTTCGGAATAATATCGCCCTTGTGGCAAATTGCAGACATGTGTAGAAACACACATGATGGTGGCTTACTCCTCTCGAAGTCGTTTTAGTGGATTTTGAACGTTCAATCCTAATGCTTCTGTCGACTCCGTTTGTTTGGGAGACTCAATTGGCTCTTGAGGTTGATTGGATCTCTTCGGATCTTCTGTAACATTTAGTTCAAATGAATGCTCAACATCATCTGAAACTTTTGACTGAAATGGCTGCATTCCATCCGCTGCCTCGGATGGCTTGACTGGTGAATGTGACTGTTTCAAATCCTCTGGAATAGTCGGATTATATGTTGATTCGGATTCTTCTTGAATATTCACTTCCTCCAATTCTTTCGGCTCCTCCGAAACTTTGAGTTCTTTCCGTGCCGGTCCCGCATCCGATTTTTTGAAATCTTCCGATTTTATAGGTCTCTTCGACTTCTTCGGTTCCTTAGGCTTCTTAGGAGCAGATTCACGTCTTCTACCATGTCCAGGCATACCATTTTCATTTTTTGTATGCCACCGACAGTCTTCCTTATGATGATCATTGCCTCGTTTCTTTATCATTTTGGGATCGGCAAAACAACACCAGCAAAACTCGATGAGGCAATAATCGCCTATTAATTCGTCAAATATCTTAGTCAGCCACGACATTATAAGGTATAACAAGGATACAATGAAAATCATACAACATACACTCACAAGTCAAATGATCGCAACCAGATTTATTCTGGATTCTCATTCCACATTTTGGATTTGGACAAAGTCTTGTGTGCTCTGCAATCCATGCTTCAGAGGCTGCTTCTTGTCGAACTCTGGCTTGATTGAAGAGATCGAATTCTTCGCATGTGAGATCTTCGTGCCATGGTAGTTTGTGAATGAAGCATGTCTTGAAACCACATGTAGTGCATGTCATCATTGGATGATCGGGTGTGTGTATTTGTCCCGATTCGCAGGTAGGACCAAGGCAAAAGGTAAAGTTTGGCAGGTGCTGAAGAGACATATTCAATACTCTTCTTCCATTTCTGGTAAATATATTAGTTGATATAGTGAAGATAGATGTACAAGCGAATAACTTACCTCTCCAACACCTCCGGTGATGCATACTTCTTCATTTCTGCATCAGAAACCTTCTCTAGACACTCGGGGCATGAGACCTGGTTTGATGCCTTGGTCTGGATTTGATCATTGATGTGTTTAGTCAAACATTGATTGCAAACCGCTGGATGGTGTGCACACGTGCTGGTTATGCGAGTTTGTGGGAACTTCTCCGGTGCTAGAGTTTCCATACAAACCCTACACTCATCGACTGCGGCGAAGATAATATCATCATCAGATTCATCGTGCTTCGCTTTCTTGGCTGCTGGTTCAACAATGCTTTTTGGAGTAATCGGCGGCTAGAATACCCGAAGATTAGCAATCTCACAATGGCCTTTGAAGCATTGATCTGATATAGAACATCGGATCAAATGAGAATACTTACCTTCATAGCATCACCTAACAAAGCTGCTAGGGCTCTATAAGTACCTTCACCAGCGAACCAGTTCACAAGCGCTTCCTTTTCTCTCTCGCCGATAGATCTTTCGAGTTCGACAAGCTTATGAAGTGTGTCTTCTTTTCTCTCATTTCCATTTACTTGAACATTATAGCGACGAAGCAGACGTCTCATGGAGCTTGTCCGATGTTTAGAAGGGGGGCAGCCAAAGATTAAACCGGGAAGGTCTGGATGTTTGGGATCCAGTGTAGTAGTCATTACTTCGAATTTGCTGGAACAACAGCAGGAGGAACTTCTGAGTGATGCAAGTAAAGCTTCAAGGTCGGGAAAATGACGAGTAATGATGTGCGAGTAAGTCAAAGCATTTACAGTGTGGTTGTATTCAATTAAAGTACAAAGTGTAGAAGAGGAAGAAGAGTGCTGATTTAAATAAGGACGAAATGGAAAATTATCTGAATGGGTAGATGCAGATGAATTGGTGAATTGATAGAGGGGTCATGCGCTTCCTCCTATCTTCCCCGCACCAGCGGGATGGACCTCGAGTTGGAAAGATATGAATCATTTGTAAACACTATTCGGGAGAACTTAATCTCGGAGGGACTTGTTGGAACATAGATGTCTTCTAGAAACGAAGTCACCATTTCCGAGTACAGACAAGCATCAAATTCACCAAGTCCAATACCTCAGTATTAGGAGCCTCAACTGCATCCACAAACTCACCATCCATATATTACCCTTCGATAAATCCCAAGGTGTCAAATTTCACATGAGAAATAGTATATGAGACCTGCGGGAATATCCTCAACGGTAGGGCATCACAAGTCTTCTAACAACCATGCATAATCATCGATGAGCAAATACAATGGGTGCGCGACCTTGACTACAGGTCTTTTCAGAAGAAAACGACAATAACGTCTCGTATTCTGAGTGACAATGACTATTGGTATACATACTGACAACCAATCCAATCAAACTTTTCACTTGACTTGAATGAGATACTCATCACTTGACAGCAAATAACCACGCAATGATTGCCAACAACAAGAATCTTCATTTCGAATATCTCCAAGAATTGGTAGCAAGATTTCTCTGATGAATAGAATGAATGGTATCCAAGATACCGTTTGCCGTTCGCCCTTCGAATAAAATATGAAAACGACAGCGAAAATCGCGATGGTGATATCAATCAGAACACATTCGATAATAGCCTGGTATCGACAAGGAATGAACCAGAGAAAGTTGGTCATTTCGATACCTCTCATCTCTAAGACCATTTCAATGTTGTATCCTCCCAACGATCCGTCGTTTGATTCCGCAAATATCGTTCAGTCGCCCAACACGACAGAGAATAGTTTGATAGTCACATGATGGTGTTATGTAAGCTCGACGGCCGAGCCACCAGTGGGTGCACAGACTCACGGGACAACGTGACAGAAAGCACAATTCCATACTCAAATCTGTTAACTTCAAAATTCAATTAAAATTTGAGATTTTATTTAATATTATATAAATTGGAAGATATGATTTTGAAGTATATAAATTATATAATTTTCAAAAACTGAATTTCAAAAAGAAATATTGAGCTTCAAAACTCAATGGTATGTTTTATCACCAAAATTTTTGGTGGGTTATTGTATAATTGATTATATAAGCTTAAATTTTTGTTTTATTAATACAATATTTTTATTATAAAAAATTCTTATATTTTAAAATTATGATTCTTAGTTTCAAATAGAAATATCAATTATTTGAATTTTAATTGAATTATTAAAATCGCTTTTTTTGGTGTGAAATTGTGCTTTCTTCTCAAATGTCCCGCGAGTCTGTGCACCCACTGGTGAGCCCATCAAACTCTCCGCCGCCTCCAATCACAACATCCTCGGTCTCGAGATATTCTATGAAGATCTCGAATATCTCGCACGAACCGAATCAAACACCGAGACCCCTCTCCAGAAGCTCTCCTCCATGCTGCTTCCACCATAAAAGCGCTATGCGACGAACGAAACATTACTATCATCGGACTGCAACCATTTTCCTTCTACGAGGGCTTGAAAGATAAAAACTAACATGCAGAGAAGATTGAGAAAATGAAACTTTGGCTCAAAAACTTTAAGATCCTGGGAACGGATCTCATACAAATTCCTGCGAACTTCCTACCCTGAGAGAAATTAACTGATGATATGGATATCATTATTTCGGATCTTCAGGGAGTAGCCGACATGGGTGCGAAAGAGGAACCAGCTGTTCGATCCGCCTACGAGAACCTATGCTGGAGTACGTTTTTCGACACGTGGGAAGCGGGATGGGATATCGTGACGAGAGTTGATCGAGGAAATTTCGGGTTTGTTTTAGACACGTTTAATATTGCTGGGAGGGTATATGGAGATCCTTCATCTGTTGATGGAAAAACTGAAAATGCAGAGAAAGCGTTGAATGAAAGTTTGGAGAGATTGGCAAAGACTATTGACGTGAAGAAACTTTTTTATGTCCAAGTTGTTGATGCGGAGACAATGCAAGAGCCATTAGTGAAGGGGCATGCATTTTGGGATGATGAACAACCTGCGCGGATGAGTTGGAGTAGAAATGCGAGGTTGTTTGCGGGGGAGAGTGAAAAGGGGGCGTATCTGCCGGTTGAAAAGGTTACGAGGATTATTGTCGAATGTTTGGGTTATCAAGGATGGGTTAGTATGGAACTGTTCAACAGGTCGATGTCTGAAAAAGGAGAGAATGTCCCGGATGAACATGCTAAGAGAGCGGAGGATTCTTGGAAGGTAAACAAGAGTTGGATCAAGTGGCCGAAACTTAGTGACTGAATGGTAAGCTCTGGGCAGAATATTGTGGTTTTGAGATGGTGAGTGCATTCTATTCGGTGAGTCTTCGCGGGACTGGAAACAACTCGCATAGCTAGGATATCGAACATAGGCCTAAATACATACAAAAGCATATACATAACACAAAACTGTCAGCGAGCGCCGCACAGGAACTTACTCCGCCTAATCTAGTAGCATAACAAAACACTTCCTTCATTACCCAGACAATTGTGAAGCTCATCAAGTTAATCACTAAAAGCTTATCAAAATATAAATTTGCCCCCAATTCATTTACAAAATCCCCAAAGCTAGACAACTCGACTCCATATCTCAGTCAAACACTTCACTCCTGTGGCGCCTCTTCACAACGTATCCCACTCCACCCCACCACATCTACTTGTCCCGTCATAAGAAGAAAGAAATCATCACCTCCAAATCTTCTAACACATACTAGAACTTCACTATCGCAAGCCATATCTCCCATATTTCCAAGCTAAGCATCATTCCGTCTTACATGTGTTAGAAGTCTCGTCAATTTCAGCGGATTTTGACACATTTCGTCTCACCATACAACATGATATAAAATACACACGCCAGATCCATATCATCTCACGCAGAATCACGGTAAGTAGGGCGAGCTACTCTACTTCTTGTATACAGGCCATTATGTATTTACATCAACAATCAATGTGTTGCTATTAATAATAATGAGCCATAATTTCCTTTGTTTATTAGACTCAAATATTCTATATATTTAATATTATTCTATCTTTAGCTTGTAATTCCATGACTAGGAATCCTTGTATTGTAATGGACGATTGATAGATGTGATGTGATGGAAGTGATAGATCACTCGGTAAGAAGGGCGAGCCACTCTACTTCTTGTGTTCGGGCTATTATGCACTTACATCAACGATCAATAAGTTGCCACTAGCAATAATGAGCTATGGTTTCCTTCGCTTATTGGACTTGAATATCCTATATATTCAACATTATCCCATCTTCAGCTTGTGATTCCACGACTAGGAATCCCCGCATCGTGATGGACGATTGATATAAGTGATGCGATTGAAGCGATAGATCACTCGGGAAGAAGGTAAGAAACAAGGAGATTATGAAATGACGCTTGTATTATCAAGGTTTTGTTCCCGCTCTTTTGATTATGAGAGATGTGGCATATTCTGGAGATAGAGACTAAGTTTTAGGGGGATTGCAAAAAATGGACGAAGTCTTCTTGCTATCGGATACTGACAGATAGAGAATTCTACCAAGAACTAGGTATAGCAGTGTTGCTTGAACAATACATACAATATAAAACGGTCAAGGCACGATAAACACGTTTGAGAATATATAACCCCATTGTGTCGGTGTGTTATATCAAGATATAGTTGCCAAACGTGATATTGACGAGTCTGCTTAGCCCACAAGATCACTCACGCACATGAAAATGGAAATCTAATGGAATGCACTTTGAATGAGCTACTTGCTGTATAAAAAGATGCTAGGGACTGCGATAGAACTGCTCAAACCATCATATAGCATGTGTATATACAATCTTAGGAACACACTTGAAAACGATTTATGTATCATTTGAGACGATGTATTTTTGAAGGCAGCTTCGCATTATCTTAGCGTTTTATTGGCAGACAAATCATCTGATGATATTGTCGCAACAGGTACCATTGTCTGTGTAATAATATCTACATCCTCCTTATGAGTACTCGGAACATTGGAGTTGCTAATTGTAAGCTTCATATTTGCCATCTATCAAAGCTGATATGTGATCATGGCTTGTATCCAATCCAGATGTTCTGTCGAGTAAATTTCCCCAAACACAGGGGTATTCCGACCCCAATTTCAAAGCTCATCTTCGGTGCTTTAGAGTGCGAGGTGGTTGGTTCATACAGGGTGGTGAGTCGGCCAGGAAAGTTTCAGTTGGTCCCTTTTGCGGCGATCGGGACGAGACTCTTCTTGCATTCTCAATGTTTGTGATGCAGACTGTTTGTCCCAAAATTCTGCCGCTAAGTCTCTTTTCCTTCTTTTCTCGATGTTGACCCGCAATTCCTATGCCGCCGCGCCCTTAATATAGCTTTCCTGGCTTGACTATAAACCTCTTTCTCTTCTGTTACACAGTGTATTCGCCATCGGCACTCTCCCTCTCCTCGAGACCATGGAGGGATCGATGCTTGTAATCGAAGCCTAGCGCCATCGCAGAAGTCTTCACTACCGCATATATGGCCTGCCTCTTCTCCCGCATATCTCAAATCCTTAAGCATGCAGCCCCCTCACCACCAATTCCTCTTCCTCTCTCTTCCCTTCTTCCCCTCTTCAATCTCCGTCTCCACCCCGACTACCCTCAAATTGTCCTCCATATCCACCCTTGTCGTCTTCCTCTCCCCCTCCTTCGTCAAACCAACATTTTCTCCCCTCTTCCTCTCCATTCCCCTAGTACTTTCTTCAACCGTCGCCCCATTCCTCCTCATTTGTGATTCTTCAATCTTCTTTTGCAACCCCATTCTTTTACCCACTAATACCCCTCGCTGTTCTTCGAGATGGGCAATTCGTTCAGAGATCGGAGCTTCACGGACTTTGCGGATTTGCTTAAGGAAGGTGACAGGTTAGCTTTTGTTCTTGAGAATGTAGTGGGAGTTAAAATCGTAGATCTTAGTGGAAGGAAGTACCTGTTTTTGTTCTCCTTGCGTTTTCAACCCAGCACCATATATTGTGCCCACGACTGTGACTGATGCAATTGCACCCGTCCATACTATTCTTTTCAATTTCGTTACTTGTTGCGATGTTGACATTTTGACGCTCCCTGGGACACTCAACAATTAAGTATGTCGTCGCAAAGTTTATCGTTTGGTGATTGATACTGAAGCTCCAGAAAAATAAATCTCGGGTTCAAACTTCACCGAAGATCTTGGACTTTTCCGATTGTCCGATAAGTAGTAAGTAGATGGATGTCTCGAGAAATAGAAAATCAAGTCCAAACTCCCTTCCAAATTTCATCAATTGATTGTTCTCTCTCTACTTTCTTTTCTTTCTTACTTCTCTCTCCAGTATTAGTAAGTTTAATATTTTCTTTCTTCTGTTTCTCTTTCCTTTCCATCTCTTTCACATTCCCACTTCCTCTTTCCTTCCATCTAAATGCCATCTCCATTTCCATTTCCTCACCAATTAACTCCACTCCTTCAATTCGCGTTCGGTGTACGGAGCTCACGGAGCTCAAATCGACGTCATTGGTGTATCGACGTGTAAGTGAGGGGCAGAAATCCCATAGTTTTGGTTTGGGATTGTGTAATAAGCTGCTTGCATATTGATCTGATTTTGTCATTTTTGATTTGTATTGATGTCAAAAAACGTTGTTTTCTTGGAAAATACTTGGCTTTTTGTGATAATTATCGTTGGATTCTTATTAGAGTCGAAGGAGTGAGGCACAGATCACTAGGCAGGTAGGTAGATTCAGTTATGTTGGTTTCCTGCACTGCCGCTATTTGTATTTGCGCATTGAGGGGGAGAAGAGGAGAGAAGGGGTTTGATTTTGGGACTCGGAAGAAATGGAAATGATGTTGGAATTTATAAAATCCGAATATATACTAATTGAGTCATAGACTTTACTTTACTTTACTTTATATAAACACGCCGTTCATTTTTGGATGATTTATTCCATAATTTAAATCAACGATCTGCGCCAAAACAAGCATCCCCTCTACCCCTCAATTGAAAGTTAAAAGATAAACAAATATCACATCGCATCACATCACATCCTCCTACATAATGACCACTCCTCGAGTCTTCGTGATCCGCCATGGTGAAACCGAATGGTCTCTCAATGGTCGACATACAGGCATCACAGAACTTCCTTTGACTGCCAATGGAGAAAAGAGAATTCGTGCAACGGGAAGAGCATTAATTGGTGATGATCGATTGATTGTTCCTAGAAACTTGGCTCATATGTATGTTTCTATCCTCTCCTAGTCTGCCTCCACGGCAGTGGTCCCCGAAGGGCCAGCGGAGCGTCTTTCATTAATCATTATATTGATATTAATGGGGGCAAGCCCCCAAACCCCCATTTGCTCGCTGCGCTCGAATATTTAGTTTCTTGTTAAGTAAATATTCACAACTCTAACAACTATCCAGCTATGTCTCTCCACGGAAACGTGCCCGAAGAACCCTCGAACTCCTCGAAGTGGGATGCGCCGAGAAACTACCATGGGAAGAACGAAGAAAACATGCTGAATCTGGTGAGTATTCATTTCCTTACTTCACTCTCCCAATCCAAACGTCTATTCCATATACTCTCCCGATTGCCTGGCAATTTTACTTCCGAACTTCTAATATGTACATCGACAATTGCTAATGCCTAAACCTTAGGAATCCGCACATCAGCAAAAGTAGAAATCACCGAGAATATCCGGGAATGGGATTACGGTTCTTACGAAGGAATCACCTCTGCACAAATCCGCTCTGATCGCAAAGCCGCAGGACTTCCCGAGTGGGATATTTGGCGCGATGGTTGTCCGGATGGCGAATCCCCTGAGCAAGTCACCGAACGCATCGATGCCCTTATCTCAGATATCCGATCCAAATACCACGGTCCCGTAATCGGGAAAGATAAAAAGGAAGCGGGACCGGGAGATGTGTTGATTGTAGCGCATGGACATATATTAAGAGCGTTTGCGATGAGATGGGTTGGAAAGACGTTACAGGATGGACCGACTTTTTTGCTCGAGGCGGGAGGAGTAGGAACGTTGAGTTATGAACATAAGAGTTTAAAGGAACCGGCTATTTTGCTGGGTGGTGCGTTTATGGTGGATGTGGTTGAGAATTCGGTAGAGGATGAGAAGGAAAAGGAGGGGAAATAAATGAGTAGTTTTATGAGGTTGTGATAGATATTTATTGATATTTTACATTTAAAGAGGTAATTAGAGAGATTTTAGAGCTGTTTAGATAAATCCAATGATTAAACAACATTTCATTCATTCTTCTCCTAAATCCCTCATCAAACAAGACTTATTATTCATAGCACACTCATGATAATCTAATCCCCCCAAACACAACCAAAAAGAAGATAATAGATAGATAAAGGCAATGAAAAAATGAGACCCAGAAGATAATTCTGGGCATATTGATATATGCATTACACACACATATCGACTTCCGAGCAGAGCAGTACATTTAAAAGCAAATCTGGAGGGAGAAAGGCAGCGCGAGAATAGAAAGGGGGAGAGGGAGAGGGAGGGGGGAGAAGAGAAGATAAGCGAGGAATATTATTTGCGAGGTGATGCGAGGTGATGCGAGGTGATGTGAGGTGATGCGAGGTGATGTGGTGTAATGCGAGGTAACATAGTACCTAAGTATAATATAATATACAAACAAGGTCTTAGTTATACGATGCAGAATCATAAGAATGTAATATGATTTGATATGTTTTGATATGATTTGATTTGATTTGATTTGATAATATGATATATTATAACATCACTTGATATAAACCCAAGTAGGTAAGTTGGATGATCGAATGCATTGCTTTCTACTTCTACTTTCATTTCCATTTCCAGTTCCCCAGCATCGCATCTCATCCACACATCATCCCACACAAAAGCATTAAAAATATATCATATGGTTGAAATTCAATTCATCGCCATAGCCACTGATAGGCTTGGGTATACTTATTTACATACGTACATACATAAACACCCCTTTCTCCATCCCATCCCATTCTATTCTTACCGATGACCTTTTTACTTTTTAATCATTAATCATCGCTGCTCTTCCCTTCCCTTTCCCTTCCTTTTCTTGACATCCCCTTTCAACATATACCATGTGCACATTCATTAACGCGCTTAAACAATGCGAACCATTCAACCAAACCATACCGAATCGTCCAAGCCAAGTTTAAAACATCCCGTAATTCCATGCATCCATCCTTTATATGCAAGTCGCAGGAAATGAAAAAACACCGCGTCCATATTCGATTGTCCAAATCATCTAGACTCACTATGCATGCACAAACCCACAAATCCGCTCAATAATACAAATCACGAATAACTTCGACAATAACTCCATGATCCTCCCACTGTTTTAATCCACTGACAACCACACAAGCTACCACTCCCTCCACACCTGTAACCCTAATCGGTACTCCACCCCCGTGAATCGCATAATCTCCCGCTTCATTCCCCAATCCATATTTGCGCGCAAAAGCACTCTCATCCCCTTCAAATTTACACCACATATACCATGTTGAAACACCCCATCTCAAAACCGTCTTTCTCTTTCGCGAAACCCAAGAATCATTGTCGGGCATGGTTCCAGAATGGGTACAGCAGTGGAAAAGGACTTGATTGGCATTCGAAAGGGAGATTGAAATAACGACTGGAGTTGGGTGAGGAAGGAGACGCTCGCGAAGAGCGGATCCGAGAACCCAGGCATCGGAGGTGGTGAAATGTTCGAAGATGAGAGAGGAGTCTATGCGGGCTATGGATTCGAGCTGCGAGAGAGGTAATGTTAGTATGGTTTAGTGGAGTGAATTAATGGTATTGAGATGTGAATTGAAACTTTTGGTCTAACGTTTATCGGTTGAGATATGTGATGAACCACGTTGGAATAGAATGGGACACTGCCTGCCATAATGAAACTTTATGAATGACGCTCCGCTGGCTCTCCGAGGGCCACTGCCGTGGAGGCCGACTAATTTCGTAGAGGAAATAATCGAGCGCAGCGAGCAAAGGGGGGTTTGGGGGCTTGCCCCCATAAAGAGCAGCAACCAGAATAGAAGCTTCCATTTATTCTCTCCCGTTCAACTTCCTCTTCTGTCATCTCATCTTCCGAAACAAGAATTAAAACAAGAAGATACTTACATCTTTTGGCGGATGCGCAATGGGTCTTGGTACCATCTCCGGTGTTCCCCTCTCACTACCAATACTGCTAGCCATTCTGATTCCCAATGCGCTACTTGAAAAATCAATTGGGTCCGCACGATCTTTATCTCTCAACCCTTCTCGTATTTCTCTGAATTTATCCTCCAGATTTCGTTGTTCACTTCTTCTTATAAGGTTTTGGGGTCTGGAAGGTGTTGATGAATTCGTAAAAGCGGTATTGAGAGTCGAAGGTGTAGAAGGAGTTCTCGAATAAGAATAACTTGGAATTTTCGAATTACTTGCGCGTTCACGAACACCGATTTTATCAAATTTTGGTGTGCGAGGTGATGATGTAGGTGTCGGAGACAAGATTTCTCGTATTGTTTCGGGGATTGCGAGAGGTGGGGTTTTTGTTTGGGGGGGTTGAGGTAATGCGAGCGGAGTTGCTGGATTGGAATTGGAATTGGAATGACTTAATGGATCGGCAGTCTCTGAATTGGGGGTACTCCCACTACGTGTAGTTTCTTCCAAATATTCTAATATCACACTCAATTGATCTTCACGCGCCCATTGAAAATCGGCAGATAGACGTTTAGGATTATTATTATTGAGTGGGAGGGAAAAATTGGGTGAAGTGAAACCGGGTGGTTGAGATTTCTTTAATTTGAGGTTTCGACCGGGTGATACTGGAATTGAGGAATGTAAATTGTCGTCGCTATCGAATTTATCTTGATCTCGGAGACTCGACTTTGATTTTGATTTTGAACTCAAATTTGGGAGACTTTGAGTTGTACCGGAGGTATCGCGACGACGGAGAAGAAGAGGTCGTGCATTTGCTACTAATTGTTTGCGGAATTTAGAGGAAGTCGTGGAGACCGCGTCGGAAGTATCTTGTTGGGCGGCGTCTTTCTTTAGATTGGAGTGAGAATGTGAGGGAAGATGAAGACCGCAAAATGTGCTGCTGGGTGTAGGAGACATTCCAGCTGATAACGTGAGTGAGAGGGCGACATTAACCATTATTTCATTTTATTGAGGATAGAAAAGAAGAGAATAGAATAAGATAATAAAACAATGATAGAATAAAAGAATAAAAGAATGTGAACAGTTGAGATTTAGATGATGTACAGTATATTTAGGAAGAGAGTAGATGTAGATGTAGATGTAGATGTAGATGTAGATGTAGATGTAGATGTAGATG
>PQXH01000293.1:0-33268 GCA_004786125.1 Botrytis tulipae
ATAATATAATAAATATATCTTTTTGAATATATATATAATATTTCTATATTCATATAATCTACTAGTAGCGAATCATATAATCAAATCACATGATCGTTGTTTATAAGCTTTTGAAAAAGCGAATAGTCATATATACGAAAATGGCTATATATACGAAAACAGCTATATATATATGAAAATAGTTATAAATCCAAAAACAGACTATAAAATAAAAAATACAAATAAAAGCTTTATTCTAAAGGAATGGCCGGATTAGAAAGAGATCTATAAGAGATTAATGAAAGCGGAAAGGCTAGATTAGTAGGAAAAAGTATAAAATAAGGCCTTTTCCCCTTGAATATAGAATAAGAATTATCAATATTATACTCAAATTCATAAATATCACATGTTTTCATTGCTTTTTAGTCGTTAACCTGAGCCAGCTTCCCAAAATAGACTAATATTAGTCGATTTCTTCTTATATTCTACGTATATCGAATACTAATATATTAGCCTACGACCTACGACAATTAATAATAGATCTATACCTTTTTTCAATTTGACTATTTGCTTTAAAGTTGTATATAGAGATTTGAATATGTTAAACCTTATATTTTTTCAAGAAATACATTATATATACTTTGTTCTCCAAATCACTATTTATCGAAATTTTATTGAAAATGAAATAATAATAAATAATATTTCAGATAAAAACGGTTATAATTTAAAAAATAATATTCCAAAATACTTTTCCCTTTATTTATTCTAATAAATTATTTCTCAAAAGTATTAAATACTTGTAGCCATTATTTAGAGATATATATATAATATTCAACCTATATTTTTATTAATATATACTTATCTATATTAAATATAAAGATTCTTTTTATAAATTTAATTTTCGAAACTAACAATTTAAACAAATTTGAATGAATTTCTTAATATTATTATATATTCCTATTTAATAATATAATCGGGATATTTTATTAAAAATATTTTCTATATCTTTATATTTATATATTTTATATAAATTATTAATAAAAGTGATTTATTCTTTTTTATTATTAATTATCTTTCTTAAAGATAAATATTTTATATTAATTTTAAAAAGACAATTATTATAAATATAAAATTCAAAAGCTCTTTTCTTAAAATTTCTAAAGATTTCTTTTATTATATCTTTAGGCCTTTATAATATTATTAGATATTTAGTTATTTCTTAACTTTCCTTATTATAAATTAATTTCAATATATAACTTTACTCAAATTTGGTAAAGTTATATAAAACAAGAATATTTTGAATATTATTAAATTTATTAATAATTCATTTATTAATATTATCTTTTTAAGCTTTTTTTTATTAATATTTAGTAAGAGTATTTAATCTATAAAAAAGTCTATTTATTATAATATAAATTATTTCTTTTATATATTAAACCTCAAAATCGAAAAGTTTAATTTATGCGATCTATTTTATTATTAGAACTTCTAGAAGATTTATTATAATTCTATTTAATTATATAATAAGAACTTTAGTATCTATCTTAAAGATAAAATGAATATTATACAAATTATATTTATATTTTCGAAAAGCTTTGAGTATTCCTTTATATTCTCTTTTTATAGTATTATAATTCTTTTTAATATTATTTTATAAATTACTTTCAAATCTAGTTATAATATATTTGCTATTGAATTTTTATTCTAAAGTAGCATCCCAATTATTAAAATTAGTATCTATATTTAAAATAATTATTCTAATAATTAGAGTATTTTTATAGTTTAATGATATTAAGATAGAAGGTTTAATAAGTTCAGCTTTAAATAAATCTATAGTTCTTATTTATTCTTTTATTTAAACAAATTCCCAGTCCTTTTTCAACAAATAATATAATAATTTAACTTTTTAAATAAATTATTTAATTCAAATATAATAGTATATATATATTTCCAAAAATATATAAATTTCTATAATATCTTTAGATTTAGATTAATTTATAATTCAGGTAATCTTTAATTATTATAAGGTTCGCTCTTTAGATTCAATTATATAATCTATAATCTTTATATTATTATAATACTATTTGGATTTTATATCAATTAAATATTCTATTCTTTCTATATATTCCAAGGTTTTATTAATTTTTTAAATATAAGTAAAAATAAATTTTTATATTTTAAATATAATTTCTTTATTATTGAAGTTAGTTTTAGATTTTTTTATTCCTATATCGTTTAGAAATGACATAGCTATTTTGAATATTAAATTATCTAGGATTTTCATAATAATTCTATAAAATTAAATAATAGAATTAATAGTATTTTAAAATAGAATTATATAATATAATAATTCAAGAAATATTTGAAATATAGTTATATTACAACTTTTTATAGCTAATAGAATTTGATTATAATTTGAAAAGAAATTGATTAGAGATATAATTTAATATCCCGTGAAATTTTTTATAAAGATATTAATATTTAGAGATAGATTCATATTTCTAATTATATATTTGTTAAGTTTTACAATTGTATTTATAAGTTTATAAATATTAGGAATCTTTTTTTTTATTAAGAATTATGGATTTATCTATATATTCAAATATATCTTAATTCATTTTTTCTTAAAGCATTTTTGAAACTATTTTTATTAAAATCTTTGAAATTAGAAAGCTAGATATTTATTATACTTTATATAGAATAATTCGAATTTTTTATAAAAAAACTATCTCTTTTTATATATATTCTATATAAGTTTAATCAAAGGCAAAAGCCCTTTTTCGGTTTAGTAAGTATATAAATAATAATTCTTTTTTTTAAATAAAAAGTATTTCTTCAAAATCAATTTCTTTATATCTTTCTGAAATTAAACAATGTCTTTTAGATTTTTTATTAAATTATAGAATTAGGTATTCTTTTTATAATTCTAATGGTTATAAATAAGGATTTCTCTTTTTATATCTTTTTAATCAATTATTTCTTTTTTTCAATTTTTTATTTATTAAATTATTAGATTGATTTAAAGAAATTATTTTAATTACTTTATTTTTATATAAAATATTAATATAAAACAAAAAATAATTTTGTCAAAATTTAGCAAAGTTATTTTCTTATAAGGAGCTAATATTTGTTTTAATATACTATCCTTTGAGTATATTAGACTCTAATTTCCTATAATTGATATATGGAAAGATATAATTATTTTTTATTTAGTATATCAAATACTTATTTGATTTTTTCGATTATTATCTACCACTGTAATATATTGAAAGCTATTTTTATATATAAAGATAACTTCTCTAACAATAATTCATAGTATTTTAAATAATAAATTATTTTATATATTTTTTATTATAAATAAACTAATAATATTTGATATATTAGTAAGGGATATTTATATATTTTTATAAAATCCTTTAATATTTATTTTAAGAGAGCTAATATTAATAATTATAATTTAAACAGAATTTATTAGTAAATTAAATTTCATGGCTAGATTGATATCAATCAAATTAATTGTTAACTCAGAGTCTAAAGTCGTTTTAATAAAACTATTTTTATTAAAAGATACTTTAATATAAGGCAAATCTTTTTTATTATTTTCAAAAGGGATATTTATTATATTATAGATTGTATTCAAATGAAAAGCTTTTATTATTTCAATTTATTTTACAAATTTAAAAAGAATAAAAAGTTTATTAATCAATTTTATTATATAATTATTAAGGAATAAAGATTTTATTAAATTATTTATTTTCATAATTTATCTCTTTTATATATTAAGATATTTTTTTAATAATAAAGTCTATAATAATAGGGATTTTTATTAAAAAAATCTTTTAATTAATCTTTTCGATTGTATTATAGTTATTATTTATTATCTAAAGAATTATTCGCCACCTTAATTTCTTAATCTTATTTAATATTTTTTCAATTATAACTTTTATAACGGGATCTTCAGTATTATATAATAAGGTTTTTATTAAATTAGTTTATAAAGAATTTTATAATAAAATATTAATAAAAAACTATTATTTATTAAACTTAAAAACTTTATTTACAAGTGAGATAATAGATTTTGAAAAAACATTTAAATATAACTTAGTAACTTTATTCCAATTATTATATAATAATCTCCTATATCTCCTTTATACTTTTTCTATAATATTAATATATTTTTGAATTATATATATTCTTTTATTTACAATAATATTAATAAATTCCCTTTTTATATTAACAAAATATATTATTTCTTTGTTATCTTTAGATTTTAATCAATTATTTTGAAGTATATAAATCCTAATTACTTTTGTTAAACTAAGGTTGCTTTTATTGTTAAATATAATTGGAATAGAATTATTCAAAGTATTCTTTGGTTTTTATGTTAGTATTTCTATTTTGTTATAATAAATAAATTCTTTATTAATATATTCCTTAAAAATTAAGCAATCTTTTTTGTAAAAGTAATCTTTGTCTCCTAACTACTCATTATTATAATTATAGTATATCTTTTTATAGGCTATATACACAGCTTCTAATACTTTTATATTAATAATAGTATTAATGGCTACAAAAGAAGTAATTTGTATTAATTTGTAGATTGAAATCTAAAGTACTTCTATTAACTTGAAATTAAAAAGAATCTTTTTTATTTTGATATTTTTATTAATTTTAAAGTTTGATTAAATCTGTTTTTTTATAAAGAATATAAATTTTTTTAGAGTTTTTATAATTTTATTTATATTATTTTTTTTTTGAATTATTAAAACTTTTGCTTTTTTATAGGTTTTTTTAAATAGAATGGTAGATTTTAGTAATTTATTAAAGTTGGAATTTTTATCATTATTTATATTAAGAATAATATATTAAAACTTGTTTTTTATATATTATATTATTCAATTAAATACTTTGTCCTATTTTATTATATTTAATTATTTTATATTATACTTAACTTAAATAATATATCTCTAAGAGGCCTTATATAGCATATTTTTGAAAAATAGTTTGATAATTTCATTTTTTATTGAGACTTTATTTTTGATTAATCTTTATATAATTTAATTATATTATTAAATAAAACAATTGAGATTATTATATCCTTTATTTTCTTTTTGTTTATATTTTTTAATAAACTTCTGTAAATATTTATAAAAATATATTTTTTAAAAAACATTGTTATTAAGATATTCTTTAAGAAAAGCAGGTTTGAAATATTTTTTTCAATTCTATTTTTCAACTTACCATTCTTTTATAGTCTTAACTTCTTCTCGAAGTGTATAATTCATCTACAAGGGTATATATATTCTAAAGTCTTCATTTGTTACATAATAATTCCATTAAAATTATTTTATTCCTTTATATCACTCAGTAGTATTAGAACTCTTGAACCACAATATATTAATTGTTTTCAAGGAAGGCACTAGAAATATAAGAATTTTTGAAAAATATTTTAAGAAGATAATAAGTTATTAAATACTAAGATTATTTTTCAATTATTTTGAATTAAAACCCTTATTAGATTTCTTACCCTCATTTGCTTTTTGATTTAATAAAAAGATAATATTTGATTTAAAAATATCTTTCTTTTGATTATTCAAACTAAAAGTATTTAAACTAATTTAAAAATTAAATGATTTAGAGTTTACTATTAAATAAATATTTTGATACTTGACTTTATTATTAGAATCAGAAATTGATATAATATTAATTAATAGATATATTATATATATCTATAATATTGAATTTATTAAAGTAATTAAATAATTATAATATAGAATTTTGAATATAATATAAATATAAAAGCATTTACTACTTTATTCACCCTTTTTTAATAATTTTATTAAAATTTGATAAAGTTATCTTTCTTTCTAAACTTATATAATTATAAAGCTTTTTATAAAAAAAATACTAAAATTTGAATTGATATTTTGTTACAAAGAGTTTTAAATTCGGATTTCTTTTGAAAATATATTTAAAGATTTGATTTAGAATTGAATAAATCTTTTTTATAAGTAATCTTTATTAATTAGATTAAATAGTAATCTCTCTCTAGTCTTTCTATGGATTATTTAGAGTTTTTTTTGAATTAATTATATTTTATTTAAATATAAGTTATATTAAAATAATTATAAAGATTCTAAGAAAACTTAAACTCTTTATATTCAAATATAGGAATAAATATTATTCAATAATTATTTAAATCTATTTTACAAAAAAAAACTTTTTCTCTCCAAGTTAGATTATCTTTCCAGATTTCTATGAATGTTATAAAAAAAGCTTTTATAATTTATTCTTATAATTTTTTTATAGAAATAAAGTTTATTCCAATAAAAGATAATATTATCTCCAATTCAGATTTGTATAAAACTATAAATCGATTTTGAAAATAAAGTTTTTGGATTTCCCTCCTTTCTCTTTCTATTATTGAATTATTGTTATTCGATTTTACTATAATAATAAGTAATTCTTTATTCCTTTGTTTTTTATTGGCTTTTTCAAATTAATGACTTTCTGCTTTTTGAAGTGATTTAAAAGCTTAGGTTTACATTTGCTTTCTGACTTTTTAATATTCTTCTTTCTATATAGATTATTAATATAAAAGAATAAAAGATAATAGGGTTATAGAATAATTCTTTATATATATTACAAAAGAATTATTATAATATAGTATTTCTAATAGAAAAGAGAAGAGAAAGGCTTTATATAGTATTTCACAATATATACTAAATAGTGAGTAGGAATTGATTGCTTTTTCTAAACTATACGAAGAAGGACTATAAATACTAGCTATAAGAAAGGGTCACGTGACCAGCACAAAGTTTCGCTTACAGTACCCAATTACCTTGTCTAGATGTAAGACCCCCGCGTAATCCTGGCTTAGGTTCTTATGAAGTAAGACGAATACGCGTGAGCAGATGTTGTCTACAGCGACTATTACTCAAATAATGGCATTTCGTATAAAGTTGACTATGAGTAGAATCATGATGAACTTAGCTATAATAATGAGTTTTCTAGTACATAAAGTTTCAGGTACTAGAAAATACCTGAACTTTATTTATTAAAGCTAAGTATTATATATATTTCAAAATATACTTATAAGCAGTTACATATAAGATCTTTTTTAAGAATCAATTTCAATCTTATCTCTCTGATTTAATACTCTAGACAGATATTAATTATATTTTATAATAATAAGTATTAGCTATAATGTAATTTTCTATAAGCTGAATTAGAAAGAATAACTATGTTAAGTAACTTAATTAGAAAATAATCTATAATAGAAATAATAAAATAGATTGAATTAAAGTTAAATCCTAGTAATCTTATTCACATATATCTATATCAGACGATATAGTTCTTCGAAGTAATATAATCTTAGTAAATATATTATATAGAGTATTATATAACGAATCGAGTGATTTTCTTAACTAAATATAGAGTAGACTATTAGAATATAAGTGTTTATACGTAAATTATATGATATATAATTGATAAGATAAAAAAAAGAAAGTTTTTCCATCTAGTACTTTTTATTTTTAATACTAATATAATTTATAATATTACTTACTATTGAAGATTACTTTTATAATAATAAGAATAATTTTTATTATAATAGTAGTAGAAAATCTAGTCAGTTTTAGGCTTAGGAACGAATCGAATATATATAATATAAGTTGAATTGAAGTCAATTTATAAGAGCTAGGCTTAATTGAGATGAAATTGCTTGCTTTTTCTAGGTTTTCTTTAAAGAATATCCTAGGTTTATATAGTTTATAATGAAATTCTAGTATTTTCTATACTTATAAATAAGATCGATTTAAATCGTATCTTATGAAACTATATTACATTATAAAAAGAAAATATACTAATCAATTTAATTTATTTTATTAAGAATTTTCTACATATCTTTATTTTATTTCATTCTATTATAAATCAATTTGATATAAAATACTATTATATAACTATATAATAATATACTTTTATAATATAAAATCATATTATACAGATATTAATCATCAAGATATCTCTTAATTAGTAAGATATTAATAAGTGATTTAGTGGACTTATTATGGAGCTTCACAGTAACCTTTTCAGCTGCAGGCGGTAGCCTAGAAATTTCTGAAATTGCATGCCAATCTTGTCGACAACGTAAATTGAAATGCAATCGCGCAAAGCCAAAATGCGATACTTGCACAAGGCTTCAACATAGATGCGAGTACCCTGAACGCAAAAACCCTCTAGCGCGGAGGAGTCAATCTACGAGAGAGAAAGATCCAAGACCGGGTACGTTAGTTGTTCACATCGAGAGGCAATTCATTGATAAACTGCAGCAAGTGTTGTGGCCGGCGCCATTCCAGATGAGCACGAGAATACGCCGACAGTACCCGCTACGGTGACGGGCTCGGGTGATCTTGGCCTAGACTCGTCTTTCGAATTCGACCTAGACCTAAAAGTGCTCCCATCACAAGAAGCTTCGACACCGCTCGGGAACTTTGCTGGGCAAGAATTGATCGAGCTAGGTTTGCAGGAAGCTTTGCCCCCACAAGTGCTCATTGATGAACTGTTTAGCCCTAATTGTCTTGTAGACTTGCATGTAGCTAACAGCTTTATAGACATCATATCTTCTTCACTAAATTCTACTCTTCTATGCCTATGATTCATGAATATCGGTATTATACATCGTTAACTCGAGCACCGCTTGCGCGGCCACCAATCTGTTTGAGGTACGCGATATGGGCGAGTGCCGCATCATTGTCAGAGAAGTATAAAAGCTTCGAAGATCTCCTCTATGAACGTGCACGAAGATACCTAGACGCATCAGAGATGAAGGTTAGTTACCAATCGTGGAGCATGCTGATGTAGTATTGATTAATTTCTAGGGCGAGGGCTTTGTGAATGTATATTATGCCCAAACTTGGTGCTTGATTGCAATGTTCGAGGCAAAAAACGCGCGTTTTTCTCAATCATGGATGAGTGTCGGAAGAGCTGTGAGATTGGATAGAGCTTGAAGAACGTCGAAGGGCGTTCTGGACGGCGTTTTATGGGGATCGATGGGCTAGTGTTCTGACAGGTTGGCCTACTACCATTAATGAGAATGAGGTATGAATTGTGATTGTATCGCATTGACCGACTAACTTTCTCTTCAGATCTCAACAAATCTTCCTGTGTCAGAATTATCGTTTGAGTTCGGGCTAGCAGAAGAGACGAAACCATTTACCCAGGCTTTCAGCCCCAGTGGACTTGGGCAAGTCTCGTCATTTTCCGCACTTTTGTCGGCTAGCAAGTTATATGGGCACAATCGTGAGCATCTAGACATCAATAGCCCAAACGAGTGCGTTGAGGACATCGAGAACCGCGAATTTTGGAAGCGCCATCGACGACTCGACAACGCTTTGCTGAATACATTTCTCTATCTACCAGATAGTTTACGACTTCCGCACGGGCTAGATGATATGAACACCGTTCTTATTCACATGAGTATTCACGCTTCTTCGATAAAGTTACATCAGGGGGCTATTGCTGCTGCAGTGAAGCATGGTATCAATTCGGAAATTGTTCGACACAGCCAAGTTTGTGCTCTTACAGCTGCAGAGGAAATCACTAATATTATGCGCCAAATAGATAACGTGGATGTAGATCTGGTAAGAACCATATAATTTTTATGCCTCCAGATAGCGCTGATTGAACGATAGGTGAACTCCTGCACAGGATTTTGTCTCTACGTCGCAGCTAGTGTCTTGATCAAGGATCAGCAGTCTAATCAAAGTTTAAGTCAAGGTCTCAGAAATTTGAACTATCTACTGTCAGCAATGCAAAAGATCGGCCACCGACACAAGATTACAAATTACTTTTATAGACAAAGTCGACGAGATATAGTTTCCGTAGGACTGGGCACATTTGGAGAAGGCCTCATTTACGCCTAAGGGCTAGTTTGGATGTAAGAGTTGAGGCCCCGGCTTATCGCACACTTAAGCGAGATTAGAATAGCCACCTAATTTTTCATACTTTATTTTAAAAATTCAATTATTATTCTAAAATCCATTATTTTCAATTCAAATTCAAAATAGATATTGAATATAATTATAAAGATAATAATTATCAATTTCATCAAAATTGATATATTTCCTAATACTTTAGAATTATTCAAATTAGGGTTGATAGAAAATCCTAAGAATAAATCACCTCAAATTTGAATATACTATAATCCACTACAAAAAATATATTTAAATTTAATTCAACTAAAAGAATTTAAAAAAAAAAGATTTATCAAAAGTTTATAATAATTATTAAAGAGATTTATTGAATTATAAGAATAATCGCTAAAGATTAGAATAAAAGAAGAATAATTTTTGAGTAAATGAAAAATATATTTAATATTTAAACTTTAATATATATAATTCAAAAAGAATTATATTAATATAAATATAGAAGGTATATAATATATTTTAAGCTCTTTATTTTAAGAATACAAGCAAAAAAGAGATTAGATTTTGTATATAGATATTATTGGTGAGAAACTAATAATAATATTATTATTAGGCTAGAAGGGGGGGATTAAAGATTAGTTATATAATTGAATAAAAGT
The DNA here is from genome assembly GCA_004786125.1 of Botrytis tulipae. Taxonomy (NCBI): domain Eukaryota; kingdom Fungi; phylum Ascomycota; class Leotiomycetes; order Helotiales; family Sclerotiniaceae; genus Botrytis; species Botrytis tulipae. The sequence goes on from PQXH01000293.1 coordinate 10,565, forward strand.
ATTTTCGAGCTAGAAAAAGTAAATAAAATATAAATTATTAGGTAAATTAATAAAAAGAAATGTACTAATTATATTAAATCAGTATATCAATTAAAAAGAGTATTAATAATAATATAGAGTGTAATCAATTAAAACTATAAATCTTTATTAATCTTTTTAAAAAAGCTTAAAAGTAATAAAAACATTATTTTTAAAATATATATATAATAAATCCTTGAATCTATTATATTCCCATTATTCAATAAACTAGAATCTGAATATATATTTATAGAAAATGATTTTAAAGTATATTTAAAGTATATTTGAAGAACTCGATTAAAGTATAATATATAAAACTTTAATTAGCTATCCTTCTCTTCAAATCTCAATTTAATTGAAAAAGTATAATAATAAATAAAATAGAAATTAAAAAAGTTATTATTTATATCTACTTTTATAAAGAAATTGAAATATAAATTATAAGTTTTTTAGAAAAGAATAGATTTTTTAGATTTCAGATAATATATTAAGAAATTAATCTACAAAATTGAGAATATAATTGAAATTTGAGAATTAGTTATTATTTATTAATATTATATTTAAGTTTTGAAAAACACGAAAAAATCAAGGAAAGATTTTCTTGGAAAAACCCATTAATCTCTATTGCATTCAAAATAGAATATTAACCTCTACCTTTCCCCGAAATTGCCGAATCGATATCTACCCAGGTTGAGGAGATATTATTATTAGTATTAAAAAGGGGGGTTCAATATATTCATATTGAAACCACTTATATAAATATTATTAATAATAGGTTTATTATATTGAATATAATTAATAAAAAAGATTAAACTATAGATTCCTATAATAATTTAAGTCTTTTAATATTCAAAAACCTTATAAGAAGGCCTCAATTATAAAAAAGAAGATTCTTGGGTATAGAAAAATAAAGAATGAAAACTCTTTAAAAGGCTCCGCTTTTTCAGGAAATATCTTACAAAAGATATATCAATATATACAGCAAAGTATATTCTTTTGATATACCTATAATTACCCTATATGAATAAAAAGAAAAGCCAGATCTTCCACTTCACAATACACTGGGTCGAGTATATAGTACTTTATACTAGTATACAATATTACTACGAAAATACTGATTTCGATATTACCTCGTATAACAAATAACACACTGCCAACTACGATTAAAAGAATAGTGACTTTTTAAATACAGAGTATATATCATTAGAAATAATAATATCTCGATATTATCATATCTACTATTCAATCCTATTTAACCGGCTTTACAATACAGCTTCGGGATCTATATCGATAGGGTAGTATGATAGGCCCTAATATAATGGTTGCCTATATATAGGGTCACTAGCAGATTGAAAAGAAATGAGAAATATTAGACTTAAGAGGAAATCATATACCATCAATATATATTGAGAAAAAGTAGATATAAATTTTATAAATAATGAATTAAAAGAGCTATAATAGAGTAATAACTTTTTGAAAAGGATTTGAAAAACCAAAGAATAAAGATAAACCTTTAGAAAAAATATAATATTATAACTAACTATAGCTTTTACAATATTTCAAAAGGAATTAGATAGAAAAAGAAGAATTATTGCAATAGAATAAATAATACAAAGTTTTTATAAATATATTAAAGGATTCTATAAATAAAAGGTTTTTAAATAAAATAAATATATATTATAAACAACTCAAAGGATTTAAAAAGGATTGCTTAGAGGGTTGCCCAGGGGTCTAATAAAAAAGTTCGGGGGGGGGTGGATTTTTAATTCTTTTTTTTTATTTATTTTATTCAATTAGAACTATATATAGGCACATTGTATAATCTTAGTATAGCTAGATAGACTAAATCGATTATGAATTTACTACTACTACTATTTAAGTTTTATATAATTATATTATATAATTGATTTATTATTAAATTTTAAAAATTTAGAGTGAAAAATGAGTAGTGTGCGATAAGCCGGGGCTATAACTCTTACAAATCCGCGCTAAATCCACTGAATATTCTACGATTTTTAAAAACGGATTTTGAATGAATATTTGAATATTAAATTATGGATTTTATTCAATAATTTGTATTTCAATAAATTTAATGTATTTTGAAGTGGGGAGGGAATAGATCACTTTAAAATAATATTAAATAATTCGTGTTTTTTAATAAATTTGTATGGAAAAATGAAAGCACAGATTGAAAATAAGGATTAGAAAAAGCTGGCCTTGTTTTTAATCTGATAAATAATCCGTGCTTTTTTAGGCTTCTATAAGCTTTAAAGCTTAAAGTTTTAGTATATAAAGTCTGAAGTTATAGTGAATAAAGCTTAAAGCTATAGGTTTATTTTGAATTAGAGTTTATAATTATATATAAATTTAAATAAAGCTATCTCTATATTCACTTATTTAATTATTCAAATAATAACAATATACTGAAAATTCGAATTACTTTATTTAATTTGTATATATACTATATATATACTCTACTTCCTTTTATTTTGATAAATTATTTAATAGATTTGATATATAAATTATAAAACTATAGATTAATAATCCGTTTTTTTTGAAGTGAATTATTATTACCATAGAATCTGTAATAGTATAAAGAACGGATTATTTCAGTGGATTCAGTGCGGATTTTGCAATCAAACGAGCCCTAATCTCCTAGGTTCAACTCGAACGACCCGAAATCCTAGGTGAACGATTTGCCATCAGATTTCTGTCAGCTTTCGATCCCTCAACAGGCTTTGACAAACCAGATCATCTCAGACCCAAGATGTTAAGCCCTTGAGATTATGTGGGATTTGTCCATAGAGAGCCCACTGTATTTTTCGACTCGCACACTTTCAACCACAACTTCCAGAATTGGCATACAGAAAACATTTACTGCTCAAAATGCCCTCTCAATTAGGTCAACCGAAACAATTTCCGACTCAATACCTGGCTCAAGCAATAATTTAAAATCACTTTGTTCACACGCAGCTCATGCCACTCTTACCTATGCACGATCATAAGCAGGTCTTCGTGGGATCTGATTGTGAACACATCGAAAGCCCCAGGCTTGGACTTGATGTAAAACACAGACGACACAACTGAATACTCAGAAAGTCATATTATTAACTCTAATTATTGTTCAGAGGAATTCGTTCGTAGTCGGCATTGATAATAATTTTGTAGAAAGTCTTGATCTGCTTATCATCTCTGTATACCTAGGTATTTAAACTTGAAATAATTTTCAAATTTCAAAATCATATAATATAATATATGGTGAATTACGCTCATACTCTAAAAATCACACTTGTTTTACACTCGTGCCCGTTATATTCTATAATAAAATCTATTTTACTAAAAGAAAATGATTTTCTTTTCAAGAAAAAGAAATAATATATTTATATAATCTACCCTTCTCAAATAGAATCTAATTTAAAATAACTAGAATCTATTCTCATATTATAGAATGTATCTTCTTCCTATAAAATCAAACCTAAAACAACTGAAGTCTGCATTCTTCCTATAGAATCTATTACAGAATCTCAAATCTATGAGAATAAATCATCTTCCAAGTTTAGGGCATGATAGTAATTTGCCGTATTACTTTTGACATTCGTGTTTATGCATTAGATTAGGAAAAGTATTATTTGGTAATGGATATTCTGGGCCATGGGGGTAATTGCATTCATTCTCACAATAAAACAATGAGCACTAAAAAGGAAACTATGAAGAACCATTCGTAAGAAGCCTAGACATGGTGATTATCACCTTCAAGGCGCCACATTTGGAAGATAACTCAAACGCCTTGTAGGCGTCATGGATTTCATCAAATTCGAAATCTGGGCAATAATTAGTGAAATCCAGACAGATAGAGGATGACACGCACTGTGCGAGACCAGAAAATGAGGATCAATGCTACCTAATTCCACCATCTTGAGCAAATCGGGTGTACTAACAGCATCAATGAGTCGAGTTCTTAAACCTAGCAAGAAAGTCAGTAATATTCAGGATGGAAGAGGTAGTCAAGAATACAAATATTGCGATTCCACAGCTTTTCCAGGTGAAGCTCGCACGATTCACCGAAGACACCCAGGCTGGCGATGGTCCCGCCAGCGCCTATCAGGGCTTGCGCAATCTCGAAAGATTCGACAGTACCCACTGCTTCGATAACCACATCGAACCCTCGGCCCTTGGTCACCGCTAGAGCAGAAGCAATCACATCATCCTGTCCGTTGAGAACACTGAATGTATGATCCGCACCCATGGACTTGGCCATCTCGAGCCTCGGATTACCCCTTCCCACCATTACCGTCATGGATGGACCGAACAGATTTCTAGTCATTTGGAGGATCATCAATCCAATCGGGCCAGTTCCTATGATCGCGATAGTCGACCCAGGTTGAATATTACCATTCAGGACACCACATTCATAAGAAGTCGGTACAGTATCTGATAGGGTAACAGCAACTTTCAAGTCGATGCTCTCTGGCAGTTCATGTAACGAGAACAAGGCATGAGGAATGCGGACATACTCAGCCTGTGTGCCATCAATTGTATTTCCAAGAATCCAACCGCCGGATTCACATTGAGATGGCATCTTCCTACGACAGTAATGGCAAGTCCCGCAAGACGTGATACATGAAATGAGAACCTTCTGGCCAACGGTGAAGTTTCTAACAGCGACACCGAGGGAGTCAATGATGCCGACTCCTTCATGACCGAGAATGCGGCCTGGAGTGCATGACGGAACATGACCTTGAAGAATGTGGAGGTCTGTCCCGCATATTGTGGTATGTAAGACCTTCACAATAGCGTCGGTGGGTTCCAAAATGACTGGTTTTGGACGGTCTTCGACTGTGACCTTTTTGTCGCCTGTGTAGATAGCAGCCTTCATATTTATGACACTTTGAAGCACAGGTTGACTGTAAATCGCCAAGACAATCTTCGAGAAATGGAAATAGATATTGAGTAGTAGGTACTAGGCTGAGATGTAGCAGGGCACCCATTTATAGATGCTCCGCCATCTAGAAAACAAAGGTGTACAGACCCAGCCCAGAAAACCCCGTGGGGCGTAAGTAAGAAGCAGCGACTATTCATTTGGCTAAGTTAACGTTGCAACTGTCAGGCAAACAGGCAGACATGATGGGTACTAACTACCAGGAGTGGAAGTTTGAGCACTGTGTGTGGATTATTTGGGGATCTAAGACTCGTCAGCCCCTCAAGCGGGAGTGATTATAAGTGGGGATTCAGCTTGCCATTTTCTCGTATAGGACCTGGAGCGGAAAATTTGTCTCCGACGTAACGTGGCTTTCTCCAAGGCCAGTCCTCGACCAATCAGATTGAAATTTCACTCCGAGGCCAAGTCCAAACCATTGCAAGTTGGTGAAATGAATGCTCGTTTTCCACGTTTGTTGGGTAGTACATAGTAACCTGGTTACAGATGTCCAGTGTTGCTAGATTTTTGATTCTTGAGAAATAGAAATTGCCATTAGGCCGGGAGAATGAATAATGGTAAACTTAGGGGTACGTGTGAGTTTGCAATTTTGAAAGGTGATTAGTTCTATCCGGAATGACTTATCAAAAAGACTAGTCAGATGCTAGTCAAATGCCTTAGTAACTGGATTTGGTGATAGTTTATCGACTGCATAGTACCTCAGCGTACAGCTTCCGCTTGAGTAACCACTAAAATATGCCATTTAAAGGGCACCTATACGAATGAAACATCTATGTTGCTCTGCAAATACTACTACGGCTCAATGAAACATGCCTTTAATCGTAGTAGGCACATGCAAATAATTATTTCTAGACTTGCTTACAGGGCCTGGTCCTCTCGCCACATGTCATAATAGCTATACAGATATTCTAATGGTCGGGAAAACAGTTCTAGACTCAATGATACAAACCCCAGACGTTGCTCTCTCGAGTTTCAGACGCAACACCCCGCGCATCCCAGCCTCAGAATGACAAGAAAAGGAACATCTATCAAAAGACATCTGCGTCTGAGCGATAATATATTGACCGTATGAATGCACAAGAAACGTGGAGACTCAAGCGTATAATAACAATATTATAACTTCCTCGCACTTCTCATCATCAACAAAACCTGTCATAGCAGTCACTCTTCTGGCGTGCTTCGCGTCATCCAATGTATGTACCATACTTCCTAAACTCATTATCCTCCTGTAATCTCTTCATATCTTCATTTCTCAAGCATATAGCAGCCGTAATTTCGCCGTCCAAAGTTCTAGGCATCAAAAACATCATACTCTCAACCGTCCTGAAACGCGGTCTACGCACAGCTTCAGGCTTGCCCAATCCAAGATTAAAATCAAGATCATAAATGCCTATCTTCGCCCACGAGCTGAACATAATGTCCGTTGAAAGGTCAGGCATCGTTTTATTAGAGACAAGGCTTTTGTCTGGGTTGCTGCTGAGAGACGTGGCGAGAGCGCGGGTATCATAGACCAGACTTGATGTTGCAGGATTCAAAGCCGAACGAAGGCGTGATGCGACAACGCCCAATGGCTCCTCAACTAGCTCCTGAGAAGTGTACGTAAGATATGTCGCATTACTCATGAGTCCCGGGTACGTCACTGGAATATTTAGACGACTGCGTACATCGACGGACCGCCCGAATGTCGATTCTATCATTGGGCCCAAGCGAGGAAGGCGGGCGCGGATGACGGATTGCCAGATAAAGGCGCTGAGGGCGTCGTCGGTGGAGATGTGATTCGGGCCGGTGATAGCCTCTTTGGCAAGTGATTTTAAAGCAACAAGAGAGGTGGTGGGGAAAGTGAAGTATGCCCAGGTGCATTCAGGAGATGGAGGTGGTTGTGGTGGTTTACTATCGGTAGCATCGCAGATGGGTTGAGATGGAGTGGACTTCACAGTTTGACGAGTAACTTCAGGGCCTGGTTTGAAGGAATCATCGAGTAAAGGGATAAGATTGTGGCGAGGAAGGTTGCCAGATAACACTTCTTCCTCTGTGAATAGTTCGTTGTGACAGGCCTTTGACAAGAGATACATGATTTGCCCTTGACCAACCATGTCCATTGTCTGGTGCTGGCTCACAAAGGTGAGAATAATTCCGCCAGTTATGAGGCTGGCTTGGAGAATGAAGACTGGTGCAGGATTTGATGCTGATTGATCGCCTGGGTGACCTTTGCAAGGTGCAACGATGTTTTCGTCAAGCATGCTGAAAGGGAAGTTGGATCGCCTGAGGACATCCATACTCGGAATCGAGGATTCATTTCTGAGATCTTTCACAACAAGAATATCAGTCTGCTGCAATGTATGTATCTTATAGACACCTGTATTTCCTTTGCCTGAGCCTTCGTTAATGACCTTGCCAGCTATCCATGGAAAACTAATTGATAGTCGATCGAGGCCACTGGTCAAAGTGTTGATGATTGTTGAATATGAGGATTCATCCGTTATTGGAAAGCAAAGACAGACCTGTGTATACATATTGTAAGATGGTTGTTGTCCCAAAATATCCAGAAAGACATTCTGGTTTTTGCCAGGCGCTGCACTATTCATATCGGGCAGGTAAGAGTGTCACCCGAAAGGCGTGATATGCGTGATATTGGGAATAGAATAGGTATATGATAGAAGCGTTAGAAGAGACTAGATTACTGGACTGTTGATAATCAATTCTTCAATGGATTTTGTCTGGACTATGGATGAAGAATTATTCAAAGCATTACAAGGTAGGAACGTGGTGTCTATAACTCGGCAAAAGCTCGGATGCATCAGTATACACAAAATTCTTAGCTCGAAATAGCATGTCATATTCTATCATAATGACTCATGCTCCATGTGTGGGCAAGAGTCTCTTTAGCTCATCGCTCCTGCGTTTTGATACCTCCCATTTCCCAGCTAATAACTTTATCCGTCTATACGAGAGCTGCAAGATTTTCTATTGCCGGGGCTCATGAGACGTATGGGACAGTCGAAATTTACTTATGTCTAAGGCCTCTTCAATGCTACTATTATTGGAGGGATCAATTTTAGTAGTTATTTATGGCAATGCACGAAATAATCCAATATGAGTCACTTGTGAGCCCTACACATACTAATTACAACGCTAACAATTATGTTTCCTCCCAGGATATATAGGTGTAATAACCTCATTGTAGTTGATTCACTGTGTATTCACTCCAGGAGTAAAGTTTGGAACTGAGATAAAAAGTCCATGACAGTCGTCTAAGCAATAAAAATGGGATTAAAAGCTCAAATACTGTCGAGCAAGATCTCGGAAGCTTTGCAGGTCATATCAAAAGCAAGAAGCTCTAAATGGTTCATCATCATAGCCGTCAGCGTTGCGATATTTACAGTATGATAGATAGCTTCTGAACAAGCTGAAAACCGAAGCAAATAAAGGTCTAATTATTTTAGGACACTTTCTTATACGGAGTTATCGTGTCGGTCTTACCCTTCGCGCTCACTGAGAGGGCGGGCATAGCAGCCGACAGAGGTATGGCTCTTGGGTTGGACGTCTGCGATTGGAAGAACTGCTTCCGAAAAAGGGGCGAAAACAACAACCTTGGAATTGACTGATGTTGTCCTTCTAATTTAGTGCAATTTTGGACCTCGATTATGCTTGCGGCATATGGCGCAGCCTTGGTGGCAGCTGCCCGTAAGTTAGCCCCTTTTCTTTCATCTCGCCCAACACTGACTCTACTCAAAGCAATCTCTGGATACTTTGCCGATAATTCGCGCTCTCGACAATCTCCGTTCTTCCTCGGCCTGTTGACGCTATCGGGCGGCAACGTTATGCTCTGCGTTGGCAAAAATATCGGTATACTTGTGGCCGCCCGCGTTCTCCAGGGGTTCTCATCAAGCCTTGTGTGGAGTGTGGAACCGGCTCGCCTTAGCGATACAGTAGGGTCAGACCAAATTGGTCAAGCTATGGGGCACGTCGGGATTGGTATCAATCTGGGGGTGCTGCTCTCACCATTGCTGGGTGGGTTGGTTTTCAATCGCAGAGGTCATTATTCTGTTTTCGCTATGGCATTCGCTTTTATTGCTCTTGATATCATACTACGACTAGCAATCGTGGAGCGAAAGCCAGCGGTCCAGGCTAATAGTCTTCAAGAAGATGCTGAGACTAAAGTCGCACCGAATAATAATAGAGAAGGTCAGCGCTTATCAATTGAAAACAGTCACGAAGGAGATTATTTAATGAATAATAATTAACAAATTATTTATTAAAAAAAATAAAGAGAATTATTAAATTGAATAATAATAATGAACCAATCAAATATAATATAGTACAAAGACTCTTCATTATTCCTTTAAATTATAAAAATTCTATATTTTATAATTATAGATAGACTTATATCGGTTCAAAATAGGTTTGAGAAACCAATTCATATGTCTTTTCGAGCCCTATTTAATGAAACCGTGATAGAAGCGGTGTCTAGAAATAGAATAAGCTTTTCATATGCCTAGAGAGTATAGAGATGTAATTACAGATAAAGTCATTATTAAAAAGACTAATCAAAAGCGAAATTTGATTACTAAAGAGATTATAGAATAATTATCAAACGAAAAGAGAAAAGATAAAAGTATACTCAATTAGTTAAAGTTAGAGTTTATCATTAATTACTATAAGTATACGTAAGGAATATAAAGTGAGTTGTAGAATAAAACTATAGAGGAATATAATAGAGCTTGTAAAAGATATATACCGTGGAAAAGATAATATATTTAGAACATGTTCGCTTAGGAGTTCATAAGAATTTATAGCTGAAATAGGAGTTGAATCTAGGAGCTTATAGTTGAATTCAGGGGCGTGAAAATTAATGGGGTATAGTGCTTAATAAAATCATACTACTAATACGACAGAAGGCTTAGTGTTCAGCAAGCTTGGACCAAGTGCTGGAGGGATATATTATTTTTCGTGTGTAATCGCATGGAATTCTTATTATTCAAACAAGATTGCTGCATTTGAGAGTTTTATAAAGTCTTGTTACGTTGTGTTGGAGCTCCTTATGATGCATTCCGCAGTGTGTCTATTTGTTTGATGGCCGTATTTATTTCTTTAGATTTAGAAATACTAGTCAGAATGAATCAGAATGAGTCATAATCTTTGTGGGTGAAACTAAATCGCTGCCATTGCCTGATAACGGCAATCACACCTCCAACCAACGATTCTCTTGTCTTTTGATCGATATAAATAGGAAACTCCTAAAATTACAATTCCAAATTAATTATATTCGCATACCAATCTTTGTTCTTGTGCTTCAATTCTGCAATGCCATCATCTCCCAATAAACATGCACTCATCTTTGGTGCGACTGGTCTCATCGGCTGGGGAATCGTCAATGAACTTCTCTCGAGCTATACTCAGCCCAGCGTTTTCTCAATGATTACTGCAGTAACAAATCGCCCACTTTCTGCGATTGACACCCATTGGCCAGAAAGGTCCCCACAAATGCCAGAGCTACAACTCGTGACAGGAATCAATTTGTTGGATGGGACATCGGAAGATTTAGCCACGCAGCTCAAGGATTGTGTGAGGGCTGTGGGTAGCATCACGCATGTTTTCTATACTGGTACGTGAAGTGAAATTCGTTTGTTGGTAACGTCTTCTCACTTCTACCAGTCTTCGTTCCAATCAACGAGGACCATGTCAAGGAAGCTGAAACAAATTCCGCTATCATGCGACGGGTCGCCGAAGCTGTCAACAGTCTCTGTCAAAACCTGGAATCTTTTATATATATGGGTGGAACAAGGGTATGTCATCTCTTCTATCACTCAAACTTGATTTCTAATCTGCACACAGGGCTACGGTATCTACATCCCAAGCAGTAGCTTCACAGCACCGCTCGAGGAAAGCATGGCAGATAACTTGTCTTCCGAGTACGCCAAAACAGTCGCATACCCGGGATACAGACGTGTTCTTACAGACGCAAGCAAAGATCGGAGTTGGAAGTGGTCTGAAATATGTCCGGATGCTGTTGTTGGCTTCAGTCCAATTGGGTCCAATTTCTCACTCGCCTTGCACTGGGCTCAATATCTTTCGTTGTACGGGTACAATCATGGTATACGTGAGCCAGCCGATTATGGTAAGGTTGAAATTGCCTTTCCCGGGTCTGAGGGCGGGTACAATGCATTGTTCACGCCTGTCTCGATACAGAGTTTAGGCCGCATCTCGATTCATGCTTCTCTCAATTCTGATAGATGTGGCGGGAGGATCCTAAATGCAGTTGATCATGGTAGTCCAACTACATTTCGTGAACTGTGGCCAAAGATCACTGGATGGTTTGGTCTTCAGGGTGTTGGTCCTGCTGATGAATGCCAACTCAAACCAAGCGAGTACATAGATAGATACAGGTCACTGTTTGAAGACAATGGAAAACCGAAAGCAGTCAGCGCTGGAGTTGGTGTGGGGAATAGACAGCTCGATAGTGTCGGCTGGTGGTTGGATTTCGATCGGCAACTGAGCCCGGATAGGCTGAGAGCGTCAGGTTTCGAGGAGGAAAGCGATCCCATTCAAGGTTGGCTAGAGGCTTTTGAAAAATTCAGAGCAGCTGGCATCATTTTCTAGCCATACACTGACTCTCTGTTTTACTAAAAGTAGAGTAAGAAATTGTATTTGATGTACTAATGATATGTAAGATCTTACATCAAAGAGATACGAAACACATATAAAAGGATTTTGATTCCTTTTTGCATGCTGATTGGGGGTCTGAAGATATCAGATAATTTGGCTAGTTGCCACAGAACGTTTCGTTTCTTATAGAGCTGGTTTTCTGAGCCTTACTGACTCGAGCGCTAGCGGTGGTTTTTCCTTGTTCTTTATTCATAAATCTTTTCAAATACGGACTATTAAGCTGTTGAACTAACCCTGCTTGGGCGCTAGGATAAGTCAGAACTCTGTGTAGACATTATTTGGTGGCCAGTCCAGGTTGCATCTTTCCTATAATTTATGGAGGGCGAGGTTCCTATACTATAGTCGCTCATCAGCCCCTCCTGATTGCCACGATCTGCTTTCGGGTGTTCTCTTGTATTTAATTCGCTAGCTTAGAATGTCAATATGCTGACACAACAAATTTCGAAGGAAACTCTTTCTTCGAAATACGACCCTATCGCGATCGATCTAGATCATAGTCATTAAACCAAATTGATTGCAATTGCCCCCAAGTGATTCTAACCAATAGTTGTTGTGATACTGTCATCAGCATTCCAAACACGAAACTTACACGAAAATTCGCATAAAATTTTCACTCTAAACTATCAAAATAAGAATAAGATCCTCAATATGAATTGTTACAATAATCCATTAATACTTAGGGATATAACTATGGTGGAGGCTTCTTCTGAAGCCTCCATCATACCAAACACTTATTCTACTGTTGTCCTAGGTACCCCAACACCTTCAAGCCCTCCCTCGCCTTCTGAAAACTCCCAATTCGAAATCTCTAGCCCTATTCTACCAACTAATCAGCCAGCCAATTCTGGAATAAGAATTGAAGAGTTCAGTCTACTTAGTAATCCCTTTATTACTTAAGGCACAACTAGTACTACTTATATATTCAATTAGAATAAGAAACGTGGTTTTACAATACCCCTCAGTAATCAGAACAAATAACCCAGAATACAGAATAAATCAATTATATTAAAGAAAGCAATTCTAAAAGTGAGAGATCTTATATTACTAGTATCCACTTTTACTCAATCACATGACGAATAATCAAAGCTCCTAGACCTCCTTGAAATATTTAGAGAATATACTGAAAAAGGAAAACTTACTATAGCCTCTAATATTATTGTATCTCAAATCACTTATCTCGAATCAGCTATACGGAAAATCGAATTCTAAGCTAAAACACTAGCCAAAAATCCAATTTCAATCACCATAATACCAACTAAATCAAATTATGCAATTATAGTAAAAGAAGGAAAGTGAAATCTAGTTATTAAGGGAAAAACTATTAAGCCTATCCCAATAGACAAAAAGATTGAAATTACTTAAAGACGCTTAATCCTAATCAAACCAGAAATTACGAATATTATTTTCTTTTTATTTATATCAATACGAAATCAAATGAACGAAGCATTTCAGAAAACTGGAATCAAAGGCCCGGTTGTAGTAGTAATAACCCTATCTCTGAATAATAATATAATAATTACTATAAACACCCCTTTTACATCACAACTCCTATTAGAAAAGAAGGCAATCTGGAACAATCTCATTAAATTCAAAAGAATTCAAAAGGATTAAGAATGGTATAAAGTTATTATTCACAAAATCCCAATAAGAGAATTCTCAGAATCAAAAGGAATAAATCTCATTTTAAAGAAAATCAAAATCTTCAATCCGGATTTCAAGCCCATAGGAACCCCTTTTTAGTTTATATTATTATTAAAAAGAGCTTATCAATGGGAAAAAGCTATAGTGATTACTTTTGCAATAAAATCAGAAGTAGAGCTAACTATTCGAAAACAACTATATATTGCTGGCATTAGTACAAAAATAGAAAAGTTCTATGAATCCAAATCAATTATACAATGCCTAAAATGCCAAGGATTTGAACATTAGGATACATATTATAGAAGGGATTCCTTCTGTGGACTCTATGGGAATAAATATATAACATCAGTACACTTATATGTGGTATATAATATCAAAGGAAAATTCTATTAACATCTCACTACTCAATACTCGAACTATCAAGGAAATCACGTAGCAAATTCAAAAACCTATGAAATCTACTAAGTAATCCAATAAAAAGCAAATAACATCAATATATGAGCCATACCAATATTCAAATTCTTTAAATAAATCTTAATAGGAGCTCACAAGCTACAGAGAACGTTCTACAACTTGTAATAAAGCTTAATATCGACCTTATTATAATTCAAGAACCTTAAATTATTAAAAATGAAATCGATTATTCAACTTCAAGATCCATCGTACACTCCAATTTCATACAAACACTACCAAGATTCGACTCTAACTTTCGATTCCGTACACTACTTTACACTTTAAAAACACTCCAGGCTATAATCAATCTAGCTCCTAATTCTCCAATAGACCCCAATATACAGATTGTTAGTTGCCAAAACGGAGATAAAACCTTTTAAATCATTAATATATACAATGAAGCTGATCAAGCTAAAGAAAAAGGTTTCACAATTGAAAGATGTCTATATGATATATCTATTTTATAAGAAACCATTCTATTAGGCGATTTCAATACTCATCACCTCTGGTGGAACCCCTTTTTGAAGAAAAGCGAAAACGCTGATCGATTAGCCAAATGGTTTGAAGATCAGAATCTTATTTTTTTAAACAAACCCGAAATCAGTACTTTTTATCGAACTAATCTTCTTAATCCAAATATCCTTAATCTAATACTAACATTAGAAAGAATCTCTTTTTAAATTCATAACTAGTAAACTCTTTTAGATACAGAATCTAATCATACAGGAATACTATTCGAATTAAAAGGAAAAGAAAATCTAAATGCTCTTAATTCAAAATTAACAACCAGATTCAATATAAAGCTGGTTAATTGGAAAAAATTTGAATTAATATTAAAATTGGAATTCCTATATTCCCCTATTCTCTCTATTTTAAACTTAATAACTTTAATTAAAGAGAACTCACTAAATTTCTTGAAAAAAAGAGACAATTTCCATTTAATTCTAAATTAAGTAGTAAGCAAACTTACAAGAATTATTCAAAAAGTAATAGAAAAGTATATATCTAAAATTATTTCAATTAAAAAAACTAAACCATGGTGGACATCTGAGCTAAAAGATCTTAGAAAAAAGCTAGGGAAATCAAAGCAATTAATTAAATCAAACTTAAAAAATCCTATTTTTAAGGAAAAATATCGAATTATTAGAAACAAATACTTCTAAGTTATTAAAATAATAAAAAAGGATTATTAGAATGAATTCTTTAAAAAGGAGAATATATAAACAATCTTCAAAGTAATGGTTTATATTAAAGACTTTCAAAATCAAAGGATATTGGATATCTTAATAAAAAGCTTTTTTAAAAAAAAATATTTCGCTTTTAAATCAACTCTATTCCTATTTTCTTTTATTATTCGAAAACTATAATGGGAAGGGTATAAACAATTCAAAAAATGGGAATGATCTAGTCTTTCTCAAATTGAATTAAATAATGCCTACTTAGCCAAGATTTAAGGAAAGATCCCTGATCCAAATAAAATCACCCAAAAGATTATTATAAAAGTCTATAAAGCAATCCCATATATCTTCTTTACTTTATTTAATAAACTACTCAATCTTGAATATTATCCACAATACTAGAAATAAGCTACTAGGGCTATTTTAAAAAAAGCCTCAAAACCAGATTATTCAATCCCAAAAGTATATAAAATAATTGTACTTCTAAACTATCTTAGGAAAATTAATAAAAGAATTCTAGTTTAACAATTAGGTTTTTTAGCAAAAACCATTCATTTTCTATACAAGAGCTAAATAGGAGACCAATAAAAGAAATCAGTAATTAATATTGCATTACTATTAATTACAGAAATCAAAAGAAATAAATAAGTTAATAAAAAGATTTCAATATTATTTATGGATATAAAAAAAGCATTTAATCACATTTCAAAAAATCGATTATTGGATATCTGCAAGAAGTTAAGATTACCGACGAATCTTATCTTCTGAATAGCTTCATTTCTTCAACAAAAACAATTAAAACTATCTTTTAATAACCAAATCAAATCTTTCAAACCAATTTCAACCGGAATACCATAAGGTAGTCCAATTTCTCCAATTCTCTTTCTTATATATATTAGGGACCTTTTTTCATCCA
This sequence comes from Botrytis tulipae, assembly GCA_004786125.1. Classification (NCBI taxonomy): domain Eukaryota; kingdom Fungi; phylum Ascomycota; class Leotiomycetes; order Helotiales; family Sclerotiniaceae; genus Botrytis; species Botrytis tulipae. Next base: position 26,373 of record PQXH01000293.1, read on the forward strand.
ATTCAATTAAATTCCTTTCTTATATTGATGATATTGCTTTAATTACCAATTCTTCTATATCCAATCACTCTACCCAATTCTGAAATAATCACACCTCAATCCCTAATCAGATGGCTGGGAATATGGTTTGACCCAAACCTCAAATTCAATCAACACATTAATATTCGAATCGTACAGACTAAAGGAGCCTTCCATCGAATAGCTCGATTAGCTAATATCGAAAAAGGCCTTAGCCCTAAAGCCCTTAGGCAGCTATATATAGCATGCGTGACCAGTATAGCCGATTACGAATCAGTGATTTGGTGGAGAGGCCAAGCTTATTTCAAGAATAAGATGCAATCACTTCAAAACCTAGTCTTTTGAAAGATATTAGGAATATTCAAAACTGCTTCAATCCTTCTAATGGAAGTAGAAGCAGGTCTAAAGTCTTCAAGAATCCGATTAGATTCAAATATTAGATAATATGCATTCCATCTAACCAAATTAGCACCAAACTACCCAATTAATATCGAAAAAGGTATACTAGTTTAACATCAAACTAATTTGGAAGCAATCTCTATTTCTCTAAAAAAACAATATAAGTTCACTCAATTGAATAGAATCAGAGAATTGATAAATAAGGATTTCAATCTCTCCTTACTCAAAAAAATCATTTATTTTAATTTTTTTTTATAAAAAAGAGAAATTCCTTTTAGAGTTAATATTAGCAATTTGTTAAAAGAAGATACTACTATTCTTTATAATATTGTTTTTAATCATAGGGATAAGAATATCACCTATATTTACATTAATACTTCCTCCACCAAAAAGGGAGTAAATATTGGGGTAGGTATAATAGCTATATAATCAAATAATCGAATTTTATATCAAAAGCAAAGTAATATTAATATTAATCAATTAGTATATAATGGAGAGTTTTGTGGAGTTATAAGAACTATCGAATATATTAGCTCAATTGCTTATACTAATCAAAAATTCAAAATCTACTCGGATAATCAAGTAGATTTATACCATTTAAAAATACCCTTAGATTATCTAGGATAAGTATATTAAATAAGAGCAATTAACGCGGTGGAAATCATTAAAGCTAAAGGAGCTAAAATATCTTTAAACTGGGTCCCAGGATATATTTCAATTAAAGGAAACAAATTAGCAAATAAACTAGTAAAAGAAATAATTATAATACAACCCATCTCGAATGAAATAAGCTTTAAACTACTAAATATAACTATCAAAGAATATACTTTAAATCAATAGTTTAATACTCTCAATCAATATGAACTCAGATTAAACCAATTCCCATCAACTTACTCAAAGCTATTTTCATGGAAAATTGGCTCGAAAATCAAGCTATTAAGCGGAATTACTCAAAATATTGCTAGCGTATTTTTTCAACTCAAATTAAATTATAAATATATCAAATCCTATTTACATCACTTCAAACTTACCAATAACAAATACAGATGTGGTAATATCGAGGTACCTCAATACCTTCTTATTAACTATTCAACATATAAAACAGAAAGAAAAGAGATTTTTAAGAAGATACCATTATCTAAAAACATTATACAATTCCTATTACATACAAAAATAGATATTGAATTAACTATTAAATTTATTAATATTACCAAAATCACTATAAGGGCATAACATTTAGTAAGAACTCTTAAATAAGAAATAATAAAGAAAAAAATAATAATAAAAAAGGAAAAAGAAAAAGAGAATGAAAAAGAAGTAGTTAAGGAAATAAAAGAAGAATTTAACCTCCTCACAATTTCTTGATTTTCAAAATTTTCTTATTATATGTAATGCGTATAATGAGCAGACATTGTTCCCCAGCATTTGTTTTTATTTCCCCAATTAAATTATATCCAATATTATAAATTAAAAAGTTACCCGTTAAGCCCTTAGGGCCTAGCCGTCCTATATAGTCTTGGACTGAAGATGGACGTTAATAAAATCAATCAATCAATGTCAATATGCCCTTCGGAAGGTCCTACAGGACGGAAATGATAGTTATAATCATCATAACGCTTCAAAATCTTACATACAATGACTAGATATAGATACGAATTACTGAATCATGAATGAATATTCGACTTCAAGAACGACTTCATCACGGATAAGATGGAGCATACACTCCGGAAAGCATGTCTCGAATAACTGCTCCAGCCCCAAGAAGAATTACCAGTTTTATCTCAAGTGGCATACCCGAAGGACCAGGATATCCTTACATTTTGTTCTCTTGGTACTGATTGTTGAAGCACAGAAAAGATGCAGAAGAAGAACTACAATCAATAGTTACGATTGCCATTGCTACTCTTAGGTACGGTCGTTTGCTGTCTTCCGCGCCTTCTCTCTTTTCTTGATATCGTTTCATTTTGATGACCTTAACTTGTTCACTTTCAAAACGTCGCAAGAACAAAAATCCAGCCTCAATTAATCATCAAGATTGATCAAAGAATGGATGGACTTCCACTAATAAGATATGAGTCAGGTGATAACGGGTTGCCCTCCTCATTCTATTCTTCGAAGATATATGGGAGTTCCAGAGCTAATAAAATAGGGAAATGCATTCTATTCAACTAATCGCCATCGAAACAAGATATGCGATTAAAACTAAAGCCGGATCATTAAAAGGAGAAGTAAACCCAAGTGTGCTCCTAAGGAATTATATATAACCCGATATCGCTGGCAAACAATTTGTTATATCGTCTTTGCGCTCGTCAAATATTAAACCTAACTAAAAGAAAAGAATAAGAAGAGAACTATAAGAACTCCAGATTATATATATTAATAAGCTATATACTGAACTAAGATCCTGAAAGCTAAATAATTGAGAAGGGAGCCTAAGAGGAATCGAATCGTTACGTATCCCTCAAATATTGTTTCTATAAGTTATAATATCAAGGACTTAAATATTAGATTTATATTTATTCTATAATCTATATTATAACTTAGAAAACTTTATAACGGGGAAGTACTGAAAATTATATATGAAGTAAAGGAAAATCTAAACATAAAAAGCTATGAAAATAATTATATAGATACTCAATTAAAGAATTGAAAGAAAAGATTGAGAAAGAAAAACTAGAAAATAATTCAAATAATTTAGAATTTGAATCAAAGGAATGCGTGGCTTAGAGAATAGAACTGTATATAAAATAATTGAAAAAGTTTTCGAGTTTTCGATATCTTCGAATTCCTTATAAGATATATTATAATTATTCATTTTATATATAATACTTGTTTAGACCTATAAAAAGATGGGTTTGATTTGAAATATAATTTATCTTTAAGCTTGATGTTTAAAAAGTCTTTTTAAAAAATCTTTATATTTCTATAAGAACTTCTATATTTCTTATTTTATTATATACTCACTCGGCTACGATGATAACTACTTGATACTAGATCTCTAGTATATAACCGAGAGTAAAATATTTTAGTAAATGAAATTTGATATCGTGCCGCGGGCCTTGTTTACATTAATATAAGTTTAAAACATCTTACTTGGAACTACTAGTAAGTATACAAACTTATAGAATACTCAAAAGGAAAAGTTTAATTTCATATCAAAAAGAGCTATTTTGATAATTCAATTAAAATTTCGAATTTTAATAAATTTCTTTGAAAATTAAATGTATAAATTCAAAATAAGAATATTTTTTTATAATTCTAAATTTATATATCTACTAATGAAGGGAGATTCTCTAATATTAGATATAGAAACTAATTAAGAAGTAAAATAGATTTACTAGTGAATATATAGACTTATAGAGCAATGTAATAGAAAAGTATAATTTCATATTCAAATTTATCTACTTTAAAATAAAATCAAAATTCGAATTCTGATCAAATAATATATTTTCTTAATATTGAGTAATAGTTTGTGAAAGATTTATTGGAAAAAGTAAAGATTTAAGCTCAAGAATTCAATAGTATATTTTTCCAACAAATATTTTGATAGGAAATAGTATAATTAGCTATAAAAGCTTAAACTCTCATTTTATTTATTTAATCTTTATATCATATAGAATGTTTATACTTGAGAGCTTTCGAATACAATTTTGAAAAGATTCAATAATAATTTGAATTTTAATCGAACAATTGAATTAGCTTTTTTTAGTATGAAATTATGCTTTTCCTCTTGAGTGTCTCGTGAGTCTGTACACCCACTGGTGACTTCAATCAACTGACACAGTACAGCATACTGAATCAAGGGCTAGACCTGAGTTTTGATGTCTCTTCTTGTGGGTGATAATAGCTCCTAGCTTTAATTCGATCAACTGTTGAAAAAATAGATGACGGCTCCTAAAAGGAGATTACCCAGCTATTTTGCCACCTAAATCATGACATTCTGCCCACTATATATTTACCAACACTTGCCTACTGAGAGGATTCCAACTCTGTTATACTGTGATTAACTGTTCGGCCACTTGTAATGGAAGTCACGAGTTCTCACATAAATTGGCCAATCACGTCAGTCTCCCCGGTTTTAGTCTGCTATAGACGATATATACACAGGTGTGCATACACTTTCCAGTCTGGTTCCTCCGCTTCCATATCCTTATATACCACCAGTACCATAAAGTCCTGAAGCTGCAATTTACTGGCTCTTCTCCAAACCAAGCTTCGCGGCCAGCTCAATACCCTCCACCAACTTGTCAGGGGCGCTCAAAAATGGCGAGTGTGAAGCGGCAATGCTGAAAGTCGTGATATTACTTCCCATAGATGCTGCAATGCCTTGCTGCACTGAAAGGGGAATTGCCTTATCGTCCTCGCAGAATATGTAAGTGCATGGCATATGGTTCCAAGGCTCGTGTGTTGATTTTCCACTGAAGACGGCAGAGGAGATATGTGAGAGTTGCGCAATCCATTTCTGTTGGTCTTCCGATGATAGGTCATGGTAGAAGATATTCCCTGGAGTGTCGGCATAGCAATAGCCGCCCTGTGGAATTTTAGTAAATGAATTGATACTTTGAAAGTACTTATACCTTGAAGTTCATCCAAGGAAGCGGGTTACCTCCGAGAGCATCAAGAAGACTGACGCCCTTCGGCAGCGCAAATGCACTCAAGTACACAAAGTTGATAACCCCGCCTTCCTTCCCATCACTCTTCCTTTGAGCAAAGCCCAGGTCTTTAACAGCACAAGATCCAACGACCCCTCCATATGAGTGAGTAACGAGGACGACTTTCTTTCCTGCCTTGACCAGCTTCTCAATGGCAGCCCGGGTATGAGCAGCATCGTCAGATAGGTCTTTATTTGGGGGTTCGGCTCCAATGGATGGCAGCGCCACAGCTTCAGTTGGATAGCTCAGGGGCTTGAGTGATTCTCTCACAGCATCAAAGCTGGCAGGAAAGTGCCATGCTCCAGGCACGAAAAGGATGGTTGGCTTTTCAGTCGACATTTTGGATAGATTTGCAGGTTACTACCAGATATATCTACTTCTCTAGATTAGCAAATTTTTTAGGATCAGGAGAGAAAAGGACGCAAGAGATCGGAAGTTTGACTGTCTCCAGATATGAAGCCATGCCCGCCCCCAAGCCAAGAAACTCAATACGAACCAGCTGATTTTACTACCTGTTTTCTACTGCAACACTGCGAATTCAATGTGCAGTCTGCTACATGAAGAATACTTGTACCAAAACAACCCACTCAATGAGAGCTTACACGCGATCAAGAACTACAAGTATAGACCCTGCTTTTTGACGCTTCTTACATGCAAGCTCAAATTTGTTTACAAACTAGCTATCCTTACAATCAAATATACTCCACATAGCTAGGGATGAGTGATTTGATAACATGTATCGCATATTCGTTACTCAAATATAATATGTAATATTAGTCAAATTACTTTATATATATGACTTATTCAAAAATCTTCTAAAATCCTATTAAAGGTTATTTTGAAGCTATTTTGAAAAGAAAATAATTAGTATACAAATCACATGATTAGCACCTGACTTCTAGATCTAATTATATACTAAATTGAAAATTAGAACCCGTGAAAAACTTTTTCCAAAAACGACCCACTTTCATTCATTCTGATGGTTTTATTAGTCCAAAAAACACGTGCATAAGCTTAGCATAATATTTTTTATGCCTCAAAAAGTATAATAATATAGATTTATGTAATCATCCTCAACCTTCATACCCGGAAAAAGTTAATTCAGTGGATTACAGCTTGTCGACAGAATCGTGAAACACTACAGATAGAAATGTCAGGGATTCTAAGCTGAAGATAAAAGAACTTACGGAGGTTAAGGGCGTAAGTATTATAAAACACATTAAAAAGCGACTAAAATTTTCCTCATTTTAATTGTTTTGACCAATCAAATTATTATACTAATTGAAAATTTATATAATGACATCTAAATAATAAAAGTATTATGGATTCGTAGAAGCAAGTCATGTATTATGTAATCATATATCTCTATAACCATAGCAAATTTGTCAATTGGCATATATTCAGAACCTCCTCTGATAGATCATAAGTAATGTACGAAACTTTCTATTGGTTGGAGCTTAGTTTTTCCAGTCGAACAAGGGGAGAACCCTAAGGAAACCACTTCAATCTAGTACACAACCTTAAAAGAAAAGAAAATTCGATTAGAAAAGCAATACTTAGATTAAAGCAATTGAGAGCTTTCGAATGCTATAATTAGTTTTAGGGTAAGCCCTATAATAGTGGTGGAATTGATTGATTGAATTGAAGAGGTGTATTTGGAGGTGCATTTGTAAGCAGGTAAACTGATGCCTGAGGCACGACTGCCTTGGACGTTTTTCAATATTAGAATTTGAATTTGAATTAGAATTAGTATTAGAATTAGTATTAGAAATAGAATAAATAGAATAAATAGAATAAATAGAATAAATAGAATAAATAGAATAAATA
>PQXH01000294.1:0-33118 GCA_004786125.1 Botrytis tulipae
GAATTAGGAATTAGAATTAGGAATTAGAATTAGGAATTAGAATTAGGAATTAGAACTAGGAATTAGGGCTAGTTTGGATATACAAATCCGCACTAAATCCGCTGGATATTCCACACTTTTTGAAAACAGATTTTGAATTTATATTTGAATATCAAATTGTGGATTTTATTAAATAATTCATATTTCAATGAATTTAGTATATTTTGAAATAAAGAAAAAATAAATCATTGTAAAATGATATTAAATAATCCGTATTTTTCAATAAATTTATATAAAAAAATGAAAATGTAGATTGAAAATAAGGATTAGAAAAAGCTAATCTCGTTTTCAATTTGATAAATAATCTATGCTTTTTATAGATCTTTATAGATTTTAAAGTTTAAAGTTTTAATATATAAAGTCTAAAGTTATAATAAATAAAGCCTAAAGCTATAATAAATAAAGCCTAAAATTATAATAAATAAAGTTTAAAGCTATAGATTTATTTTGAATTAAAGTTTATAATTATATATAAATTTAAATAAAGCTATCCCCATATTCATTTATTTAGCTATTCAAATAATAGTAATATATTGAAAATTTAAATTATTCTATTTAATTTATATATATATTATATATATACTTTATTTCCTTTCATTTTAATAAATTATTTAATAAATTTGATATATAAATCATAAAACTATAAATCAATAATTCATTCTTTTTGAAATGAATTACTATTATTACAAAATCTATAATAATATAAAAAGCGGATTATTTCAATAAATTCAATGCGGATTTTGCAATTAAACGAGCCCTTAGAATTAGGAATTATGAGTAGGAATTCAAAAGTAGAAATTGAAATCCAAAATTGATTGTATAAGATTCGGAATTACTAATGAGTATATATATTTGTAAGACTTCTAACAAACAAAGCATTACTTTCTAGCAAAAATTCAGATTTTGATCATTCAATTGTGATTCAAATTCTTATTTAACCGTTTCAAATTCAAATGTGATTTAAAAAGCATGAGGATTTTATGGAATACAGATTTTAGATTATCATTCTTTTAAATGAACATTTAATAATCTAATCAAATTTTTCATATTAAAATTATTTAATAGGAAATTATAGTATTATAGTTTTCGAATTCAAACTTGAATTTTTTAAAATCAAGTTTTAATATAATATATTGTGTTTTTGATTAATATATATCAAAAATTTCAATATACAATATTAAATATTTTTCTTATTAGAGTTCTAAAGATATCGACTTTTGATATAAAATAGTACTTTGATTGTAAGGAGTCTTATGGATCTGTATATTTATTCATACATCAGAAATTAGAATTTGAAATTAAAAATATAGAATTTGATTATTACAGAATTTAAATAATTTTTGATAAAGATATTCATAGATCTATAGGATGAATTATATAGATTTTTGAGCATTTTGAAATTCTCAATAGTGAATAATTGAGTTGAATAATCCGAACATAGTAATATTTATATAAATACATGACTATTGTTTATTATATAATATAATTAAAAAGATACTGACTTATAACTTTTGTAAATATCTGTAACTGTTAAGCCACTTGTAAAAAGAATTATCGAAAAAGCTTAATAATATTATCAAATATACTTAAACTAATATTGAAATTATTTTAATTATAAAAATTAATATTAAAAAAAAAAAGTAAATAAATATTCATATCTTTATATTTTTTATTTATATATATAATGTTGATATTAATTAAAGATTATAGAATTTTTAAGTATATAAAGTTAAAGTGTTATAATTAAGAAGAATATTCTAAAATTTCAAATTTATTATTTAATAATATAATTATAAAAATAATCATTGAATGGAATAAAAGAATTTAAGAAAATTTAAAAAGTATTTTTACAAATTTAAAAATTGAAATTTCAAAGATACTTTAATTTTTAATTGTTATATCGGTTGACTATATACCACCAGTAGGTGGGTGTATGGACTGATAGAATACTTCCTAATTTTCAATATTTGTCATAAATTTATTCTTTAATTGTTTGATATTAGAATTTGTATTTTGATTGTTTTATCTTTATTTAAAAATTATGATAATTTCTGAAATGATTGATTTGATATATCAAAAGATATTTATAAGTATAATTTTGTATTATTCTGTGAGTTTTTGTACTTATTGATAATAGACCAATATAACAATCAAAAATTGAAATATCTTTGGAATTTCAATTTTTAAACTTATAAAACTATTCTTTATGTTTGTTTAATTCTTATTTATTTAATTCAATCACTGTTTTTATAATAATATAATTAAATAATAGATTTAAAACTTTAAAATATTCCTTTTAATTATAGAATTCTAAATTTTTATATTTAAAAACTTTGTAATTTCTAATTAATATTAATATTATATATATAAATAAAAAATATTAAAATAAAATAAATACTTATTTTTTTTATTTCTCAATATTGATTATTATGATTAAAAACTTTTTGATATTATTTTAAATATGTTAAATATTATTTCTAAAATATAAATCTTTCATTTTATCTAATAAATTTTTTGTTTTCTTCTTATAATAAAAACTTATAAAAGTGATTAAACCCCCTTTTTTAGCTAATATTTCAAATATAATATTTATAATTATAAATTGAACTTTTATTCTAATAAATATAATTAATGAATAATTTTACAAATTTTAAAAATTATATCTTTAATTCTTTTTCCAATTTGATATAACTATATTATTATAAAAGTTTTTATTTTATTTTTGAATTTAAATAATAAAGTGATAATAGTAAATAAAACTTTTATTATTAATAGAATATGTATTTAAAATGAAAATAATTGAATTTATATTAAATTCTTTAATCATAAAGTTAGTAAATATATGAGTGAAATTATTTAGATTATTTTATTTATCAAGATAATATTTTTTATATTTTTTAATATTAATAGTTTTTTTTAGTTTATTAAAAAAAGTATATTTCTTGCATATTTAAATAAATTATTATTTAATAATTTTATTAATTAAACAATCTTTTTATGAATATTATTTAATTAGAAAACTTTTAAAGATATTATATAATACTATCTGAGATTATAGATTGCTATTAGAGAATAGAAAGATTCTATATTAAGATATTTTTAAAAATAATATTATTATTACCAAGCTTTTTATTGAAAATAATTTAAAAGAAAGATTAATTGATTTAGATATAATAATAAAATTAAATAATATATTAAATAAAACTTATCATTAAATTAATATAATATAATTTATAGTAATCAAAATTCTTAAAAGTAATAGTTATATATATTAATATAACTTTGAGTTATTTTTTTATATCTTTATATAAATATATATTTAATATAACTATAAAAATATAAGTAAATAAAAACCCAGCAAATTAATAAAAGTAAAAACAAATATACTGAGAAATTGATATGTTAAAATATATACAAAAATTACTCGAAATAAAGTGAGAAATATAAACAAAAATCGATTTGAAAATATTATTATAAAGTTTATATCGAATTTTGAGAATTTTGAGCTATTAGTTTGTAAACTTTAATCTATTCTTTTTCCAATCAAAAATAAAGATATGTTTATAAGAATATTCTATAATAACGATATAATATATAATAAAATGATTATAATATTCAATATAATAATTAACCATCTAAGAAAAGAGAAATAAGTAAATATATAAAAAAAGTAACTGGGTATTAGTATTATAAGGTGTTTTTTAGGGAGATAAAGGAATTTGAATCTTTTCTTTTTGAATATAAAGAGTCTAGAGAAAACTATATGATATAATAATACCAGAAATATCTTATTATATAATATATCAAGAATTCATACTACTACTATGCTAAAGATGAAGTCTTAAATAGATGTTTTTTATACATAATTGATAGTTATAAGCAGATAATAAACCGTTTTTCCAACTTTAGTTATATACTTGCCGAATTACATAATATAATTGCTTTACTTAGCAAGTTTAATTAATATTTTAAACAGCCTTAGCTATAAGTGGGTTGTAGGTGCTATATAAGTATAGGTTATTTTATACCAAGAAAAATAGTAGAAATGTATCGCATAATAATGTTAAGAAAAGACCAGTTTTTCAGAAAAGATTTGTTTATTAAAAAAGATTTTTCTTAAAAGAAAGAATAGTTCTTAAAGAAAGATTAGTTTTTAAGGAAAGATTAATTCTTAGGAAAAAACTAATCCTTAAAATAAAATTAATCTTCCTAATAGACTAATATATAGATAGAGACTAGGATATAAAGGGAGAGTAGTATATAAAAAGTTCCAGAAAAGACTTATCTCTTAAAAAAGATTATTCTTAAAAGAAAGAGTAGTTCTTAAAGAAAGATTAATTCTTAAGAAAAAACTAATTCTTAGGGAAAAACTAATTCTTAGGGAAAAACTAATTCTTAGGGAAAACCTAATTCTTAGGGAAAGACTAATCCTTAAAATGAAATTAATCTTTTAAGTAGACTAGTATATAAAGAGAGACTAGGATATGATAGAAGATTAGTATGCAGAAAGAGAAATATATTTTGAAAAGACTAATACACGAAGAAAGATTAGTATATAGAAAGAGACTAGTACGCAGAAATATCTATTTTGAAAATATTGATATATGGAGGGAGATTAGTCCCCAAAGAAAAATTAATTCTTAGAGAAAAACTATTTTTAGAAAAGAATCAATCATTCAAAAAATAATAAAAGAAAAGCTTATTAAAAAAAATCATTTTTAAATAAGATCTATTCCTATTTTCTGATTATCTAATTAGATTATTCCTATATAAAATAGAGATAAATAAAATATTAATTCTAAAAGATATATTAGCTAAATAAAATATCTCTTTATCCGCCGAATAAGTATAGTAGTACTAGAAACAAAAATAATATAAGAAAATAATATAAGAAAAAAGAACAAAAAAAAAAAAAAAAAATTGTCCCTTAAACCAAAAGGTAGGCTTTAGTACTCCATCTAACAAAGGCCAAAGCTCTCTTATCTATATCTAAAACCTATCTCACAGGATCAAGGTAATTGGTAGGTATAAAGCGATTAAACTATATAACAGCTACAATACAAATAGCAAGATAATCTGAAATCGTGCTTTGCTTACAAGGAGTCTCACGAATCCGTGCACCCACTGGTGATCCCAGCTCCTGCCCGATATGATCACGCTAACGTTTTGAACCGCCCACCTGTACAAGGGAGGCACGGACCGGGGTAGATAGCTGATCGACTAGCTTACTTGGGCTTAGTAGCATCCGTTGATTTGGAACTAAAAGGGCCGAGTACTACATTGCTTCGGTTGCTCTGGAGTGTCTTTCTCTTCTTCCTTCAATTGGATATACTTCGTACATTTACTTCTCAACTTTTCACCTCATCATCGGCAAGTCGGCGGCGGGTATCATGATGAATGACTCGCTGAACTCCTTTTGTCCCGACGATTCCTTCGGGCCAACAGTGAAAGTCCAAAGCTGTCGGGATGGCTTCGATTTTACCTTACTCTTTGAGGAGAGCATATTTACCATCCTTCCAGCTACCTTATTACTATGCGCCGTGCCGTTTCGATTCTGGTCAATTTATCGACGACCAGACGCGGTGAAAGGGTCGCTACTCCGGATTTTCAAACTCGTCAGCTAATACCCCTAGATCCAAGGCCTTATCGCTTCGCAAGCTGATATGCAGTCTACTTCAGGTTACCATCGTGGTACTGTGTCTACTCAGATTGGCCCTGCTAGTCTTATGGACGCTCCCTCTGTACGCTGCATTACGGACACGCGCGACCATCGCAACAGCAGCGCTGGATCTAGCCGCTACCATCGCAATAGGGCTTTTGTCGCCTCTGGAGCATTCAAAGTCGCTGCGACCGTCGATCTTACTCGGCGTTTTTCTCTTCTTCACAACAATCTTGGACATTGCAAGAGCACGAACAGAATGGCTCCTCCCGGGCTCACCCGCTACTTCCGCCGTATTCGTAGCTGCACTGGCTATCAAGAGCCTCTTGCTGGTTCTGGAGGCCCTTTCGAAGGCGAGCCACAGTCATACGCAGGGCCCAGATATGCCAGAGCGGAGGAGCGGTATCTACAGCCTTAGTTTCTTTGCCTGGCTGAACCCGTTGATTTATCAAGGCAATTGGGACAATTTGACGGTCCATGATTTGTACCCAATCGATGAACATATTTCGTCCCAGTCGGTCGACGAGCGAGTTCAGAAGCAGTGGGATTCCAGTTCGTCCTTGTCCTTAGATCGCTTTCCGTGATATCTGTAGCTGAAATTGTATGCAGGTTCCAAAGATAAAAGCTATTCTCTCGCCTTAGCGATAGCCAAGGCGCTCTGGGCTCCAATCACCGTAACTATGGTCCCTAGACTTGTTTTAATCGCATTCAGTATGGCCCAGCCATTTTTGATTGAAGATGCCATCAATTTTGTCGAGGGTGGAACCGAACCCAATCAATATGGTTATGGGCTGATTGGAGCTTTTGGAATTACGTATCTTGGAATTGCTGTACGTCTCATCTAATATTCCCTCTCCCTCTCCGGTTTCAAATGAATAGACAGGTCTGATACTTGCTTCAGATTTCGACAGCGTGGTACCAGTATCTGACTTCTCGGGCACTCACGATGATTCGCGCGGCGCTGATCAGCATGATCTATAAGTCGAGCCTTGATATTGCCGTGGGCACTGTAGAGGCGTCTTCGCCTGTAAGCTTGATGGGGGCCGATGTCGAGCGTGTCATGTCGACGCTTCAGTGGGTCATCAGTACAGCCCCCAACATTATTCAGGCTACCGTCGCCATCTGGATTTTAGAGACACGTCTCGGGGCAATTTGCGTGGCACCTGTCATTTTTGTTCTGAGTGAGTTTGATAATCACTCAATCACCGCATGTTACAGCAATGTGAATACTAATGATCGTGTTCTTAGTTCTGGCATACGCATCTAGTCAAGTTGCTAAGAAAATCCGGCCGCGCCAGCGACAATGGATGCAAGCAGTTCAGAAACGTGTGGCTTACACCTCGGACGTTCTTGGCTCGATTAAGGGTATGAAGATGCTTGGTCTCACCAATATGATCACTGGGAACGTGCAAGATTTGAGAGAACAAGAGTTGCAAAAGTCGAAGCGTTTTCGATATGTACAGATCGTCAATATCACCCTCGGTATATTCTCTTCCTCTTTCTAGGCTGTCGAACTTATATTAACTATTTCTTCTCAAGGAAATGCCGCAAACATGCTGTCTCCCGTCGTCACCTTCATCGGCTATGGCATTATTGCGAAGTACTCGTCCGGTAAGGCACCAAGTGCCGCAACCATCTTCTCGTCGTTGTCTCTGCTGTCGGTGTTGATCAGTCCGGTGAATGAGCTAGTCTCAGCCATTCCCAATCTAGCCTCCGCGTTAGAGTGTTGCAATCGTATTCAACAGTACACGGAAGGCAAGAAACAGGTCGACTTCAGACGCCTGACCCGTGAGCCCAGAGTTTCTGATGTTGAGACTGATAGGGAGCCGAAATACGAGAAATCCGAAAGCGGCACCAGCATCATTGAACTTAGGCAGGTCAATGCAGGCTGGTCTCCAGAGAAGACCGTCCTCCACGACCTCTCCGTGCAGATTACTATGGGCACACTAACCATCGTTGTCGGGCCCGTTGGATGCGGAAAATCCACTTTACTCCAGATCTTGCTAGGCGAAGGGATCCTGCACAGCGGCTCAGTAAGCCTGTCGACAGATGATATTGCATATTGTGATCAGACGCCTTTCCTAACGAACCAAAGTATCCGACAGAACATCGTTGGCAACTTGGATTATGATCAGGAATGGTATATCTCTTGTTTGCGGGCATGTGCCTTGGACGTTGATATTCGTCAGTTTCCAGACGGCGATAATAGCCGAGTGGGAAGTAAAGGTATTTCATTGAGTGGCGGGCAGAAACAACGCTTGGTATGTGTAAACGTGTCTGTTTTCTGGAGTTATCTTTCTTTATTAATTAAAAACAATCTAATTTGTGTTCCCACTTAGACCGTCGCTAGAGCCGTCTACGCCCGGAAGAAGATTTTCCTGATGGACGATTGCCTCAGCGGGCTGGACTCGGAAACGGAACGGCACTGTTTTCACCAACTGTTAAGTCAAGATGGGTTAATACGACACACTGGTGCTACTATTGTGCTGGTTACTCATGCCGGTAAACCTCCATCTAATCTTCATTGAGGATCACTGCTGACAGATGCAGTCAAATGGCTCCCGTATTCAGATCAGATCCTCGTTCTCAGCCCAGAGGGTCGCCTATTACAGTTCGGCACATACCAATCTCTCACATCAGTACCCGGTCATCTTCATAATCTCAACTTGAAAAAAAACGGATTCGAGAACGCAAGTTCCATTACGAAGCTGGATATCAATTCAAGTACATCAGATTCTCCAATACCCGATGAAAAGAAGGATAAGGAGGAAGCAGGTGAAAGTCGCGGACGTCGAGATCCCCGTAATCTTTCATACTACATTAACACTATGGGCAAACCAGCTTTTGGCTTATTTCTACTTTTCACCGCCATACAGTGTAGTTTTATAGCACTACAGCGTAATTAGGCAGACCCTCTATTAGCTATTCAAGTCATTGACTGATAGATTTGCAGCACTGTGGCTCAGCTGGTGGGTCGACGCCAATACGACGAGGCCGGAAACTGATCTAGGAAAATGGCTGGGCGTCTATGCTGTCTTTGGGATCCTAGCGCTAGCGTTTCTCGGGATCGCTGCAGGGTAAGAGCCAACTGAGTTTTTGCTCGTTTACGGTGCAGTTTGCAGCTTACACGCGTTCAGGTACTATTTGATATCACTGGTTCCCAGCTCCGCGAGTAGATTGCACTACTCAATTCTGAGAGCTACAATGAGGTCGGGACTCTGGAACTCTTTTGCGTCAATCTATGCTGACCTGGATACCTAGGGCTCCTATGACTTTTATCTCGGCCACGGACTCAGGATCTCTCTTGAACCGGTGAGTTTAACCGTTTCAGTCAATAGAAGAAAGCGTCGTGACTCGCGAACAGGTTCACTCAGGATATGACCCTAATGGATATGCAATTACCAATGTCCCTTTTGCTTTCCACCGAAGGTGTGTTGCTGCCATCTCCTCTCTATCACGCTTTCATTACTAAAGATGTACAGGACTTGGCAAAACCATCGCCGGAGCAATCCTGACTTGCGTCTCTTCAGGCTATATGGCCCTGTGTCTGCCTTTCTTAGGGGTGGCGCTCTTCTATCTTCAAAAGTTCTACCTCCAGACCTCCCGGCAGATGCGGCTACTCGACCTCGAAGCCAAATCCCCGCTCTATACGCATCTTACTGAGACCTTGGACGGGGTGCGGACCATACGTGCATTCAAATGGAAGGGGTACGTCCTTAACCAAAACTTTGGACTGCTCGATCTTGCGCAACGACCATTCTATCTGCTTTTGTGCCTGCAGAACTGGTTAAATCTCGTGCTAGATGTTGTCGTCGCTTGTTTGGCTATCATCCTCATTGCTTTAGCCGTGACGCTGCGGCATTCGATGAACAGCAGTCTGCTGGGAGTTGCGATGGTTAGTATTGTGAGTTTCAGTCAAACGCTATCATCTTTCGTGAATTACTGGACTAGTATCGAGACGTCTTTGGGGGCTATTGCGAGAACACGACGATTTGTCGCAGAAACGCCGGCAGAACTGTCTGACGGAGCAGAAGTCGTCTCTGTAGAATGGCCTTCGGACACTTCTATCGAGTTCAAGGATGTCTCTGCTTCATATCAGTACGTGTATCCCTAATTGCCTTTATCAACGATATATTACTGACAACGATCAAAGGGTCTCCGGTCCCGAGGTCGTACAGAAGATTAATCTGATCATCGATGCTGGGCAGCGGGTCGCGATTTGTGGCCGCACGGGTTCGGGAAAATCCACTCTCGTCGCACTTCTCCTACGCCTGCTAGACCCCAAGTCTGGCGTCGTGCTCATTGGGCACGACGACATCTCTTCGTTTTCCCCAGAAACAGTCCGCGGGCGCATCAACTCGCTGCCACAGGACCCGTGGTTTCTGCCGGGGGGACATGAAACTGTGCGTTCCAACTTGGACCCTCTTAGCGAAGCCACAGAATCCCAGATCCAAGTTGCATTGGAAAAAGTCGGATTAACAGAGCAGATCCGGAGGATGGGCGGCCATGATGCAGAAATGCGTGGGAGTCACCTGTCCGCTGGACAAAGACAATTGTTCTGTTTGGCGAGGGCCATGCTGATGCGGAGAAGTAAAATCTTGCTGCTGGATGAGGCAACAAGCAGGTACTCCACTACTGCCCCCTTCTCGAGAATCGTATGAAGATAATACTAACGACTACTGTGATGAACCAGTGTCGATGTACCTACGGAGGAGGTCATGATGTCCCTCTTGCGGACCGAGTTTCAAGGCTGGACTATCATAGCAATCGTCCATCGGCTACAGAGCATCCAGGACTTTGATCGCGTGGTGGTGCTGGATCAGGGCCGGGTTGTCGAATGTGAAAGTCCAACAGTGCTGCTTGCGGATGAGGGCTCGGCTTTTGCGAAGCTGTATAGGAATGGGGGGTGGCAGTCATCTTAGAAGATGGAAGCAAGGATCATCGGTTCAAGTCACCCTTATAAAGCCACTGTGTAACTCGAGATCTGAGACTCTGAGATTGATTCATGTAAGATGAAGGTAGATGAGAAATATCGACAAATGTATGTTTGAAAGCTAGCTACTATTTCATTCTAGGTACAAAGTAGAACTAAAGGAGAATAAGCCTCTTCATGAGGATTCACTAAAATCAACGAGGAATCTATACATGTCTTGCAGTGGTGAAGTGATACATGCAACTCGGGAAACGTCCATTTTGAGAGCTTATCAGAAGCTATTCTCTGCTATTCTCTCATTTTCTAAAGGATCTCACGTATTATAGAACCAACCTGACCCTCAATTTATTTCCCTCCACAATCTCGTCCTTCCGAGACATGATCTCTTCCATGTCCCAATTGGCGCTTATATATCGCCCATTGAGCCATTCCTGCTTTTCTCGGGTCAACCATACGATCGTATCGGCCGCCAACTCAGGCGCATCGACCAAATTCGTATGATACTGGGCAGGTAAGGCCTTGATGAGTTCAGTGTCGACGGCTCCAGGATGAACGGCTATTGCCACAACTCCTTGTCCCCCGTACTCTACGCTGGTGAATTCCGTCAAACGACATATCGCCAATTTCCCCGTCTGGTAGGCCGAGGCACCCGCCCGGCACAGGTGCGCCCCGATCGAGTTGATATTGATAATTGTCTTCTGGCCACCTCTGAGGAGGAGCGGAAGAAAGGCTCGCGTCATCAGATATGTCCCCTTCACATTGACCTCCCAAGTCGCCCACCAAGAAGTGGGATCGGTGTCAGCGAGCGGGAACCAATTCTCGAGACGTCCGGCATTATTGACAAGAATATCGAGACGACCAAAGGATTGCTCTGTCTGAGCAAAGGCGGAGGCAACATTTTTCTCATCTGAAACATCCAGCGTGAGCTTGAGTACTTTGGGAGCCGGGTGACCAGCTTTTGCTGCCTCCTCGAGAATCGCTTTCTCGACCGGGTCGAGGGACGAGCGAGCACCTATAGCAATGGCAGAGGCGCCTGCCTGGGCAAATGCAACAGCGCACGCACGACCAATACCCCGGGAAGCTCCGGTGATGAAAACAGCTCGATTCTTTTGTTCTTTGCTATTGGCAGCGGTGACCAGTGGATAAGTGTCGTGGTGTATTGTGGCCGTGTAAGCAGCCCCTGTTATCATACGAATTAATACTCTGCTACACCGACAAGATATCGAGAGGAATACCAGCTTGTACAGGAAAAGAAATCTGAGGATCCATTTGGGTCGGAATAAAAGCAGCACAAATTTATGACTATGTATGGTGAGAAATGTGAAGCTCGTAGTCACTCCTGCATGCTTCAAATACACATCTGTTACTCCAATTGAGATTTATACTTAATCCGATCGCTATTTCCGTTCAACCATATGTACGGAAATATGAAGAGGCTATTTGTTTATTTCAAGGTTGGTGTTTTTAGTTATGTTTTTCCGAGACCCGAGAGGAACACCCGAGAGAGATCAAGTGTACGAATGTATGAGCATGGTTTGTAAGAATATGAATTCAAGGTTCAAGTATAATCAGCCATCAAAACAGCCTCATGGCCGTTAGATGATTTAGGCTTACGGTAATTTTTCTCATCATTTACGGTTATTTCCGCCGCAAAGAAGCCACTGGAATAAGAGCCAGTCAACCAAACAAGCTTTCGAATTCTCTACGAACGCTGAGGAAGAGCAGTCAAATAGATTCAGAAATCTCTTCCAAATATATTTTCCTCTTCCTACAGAAAATGGAAACGGTTACCGTGGCAGATTTCCTCCGGGATCCATTTGATGTTCTTATCGTTGGTGGTGGCACTGCGGGCTTAGTCCTCGCTGCGCGCTTGTCTGAGGATCCACGCACTCGAGTCGGCGTGATTGAGGCAGGCCTCTCGCGCATAGGCGATCCAAACGTTGATCTACCAGCAAGAGCAGCAATGATGATAAGTAATCCAGAATACGATTGGAACTTTAGAAGTGTTCCGCAGGTGCGTATATGATTTAAATTTTTCCTCTACTCCTTCACTTTCTTTTGTTCGAAGTTTGGCTCATGAATCCACGATATATTCTTCATTCTCATTACCTACAGGCGGGAACCAAAGAAAAAGTGTATCATATACCACGAGGAAAAATGCTTGGTGGTTCAAGTGGTATCAATTTCTTGGCCTACGCTTGACCCTGCGCGGAAGATATTGATGACTGGTCCGAGGCGTTTGGGATCCAAGGCTGGTCATGGTCTGATCTGTTACCATATTTCGAACGGGGCGAGAGGCTAGAGTTCGACGAGCCTAACATTCTCAATCGAAATCTTGAGGAATGCCCCCTGAATCAGGACTGTCATGGCTTTAATGGAGCTATTCACACCTCGATGAGTACTTGGCAAGTTCCTTTTGAAAAGAAGCTCCTACTCGCCTTCGATGAAGTATCCGGCCTTTCACGACCCGAGGACCCGTACAACGGCAGCCATCTGGGGTTTATAGAACTCTATCTACAACTAACCGAGTAGAGAAGCCAATTCGAAGCTACGCAGCCAGTGGATATTTGGCACCGATCTCTGGGCGGGCAAATTTAATAGTCCTGACAAACGCCCTCGCCCGTAGAATCATATTAGAGAGTGGCTCTGATGGGTTCCTTTTCGCAAAAGGAGTTGAGTTTCAGCATGAAGGAGTCGTCTACTCGGCTTTCGCAAGAAAGGAAGTAATCCTCAGTGCTGGATCCATACAAAGTCCCCAGCTCCTCGAACTTTCAGGCATCGGAGATCCCAAGGTTCTTGAAGAGGTGCACGTTCCTTGCTTAGTACCTAGCCCTCATGTCGGCAACAATCTTCAAGAGCACACTATGTCTGCTGTTGCCTATGAACTAGCTCCCGATGTTCTATCACTTGACTCATTATTTCGAGACCCAGCTTTGATGGCAGAACATCAGAAACTCTACACGGAATCGCATTCTGGGGTATTTTCTGGAGCTGTCAATCTCACCGGTTACATTCCATATTCTTCACAAGTGGACAAGACAGAATTTGAAGAAACGATTTCCAACATCTTGTCTAGTTCTCATGCGAATACTCGGTCACCGCTTCAAGACCCCATCTTCCAGAAGAAACAGCAAGAGGCCATCGTCGCACGTATGCGCAGCCCCAAAGCCGCGGATATCCTTCTGTTTTGTTCGCCAGCGAATTTCAATATCGGGAGAGGTCACTTCGATTGCAGTAAACTGATGTCTGGTGCTCCTGACGGTTACAACGCCTGTTACTCGGTCACAGTCAGCAACATGTACCCCATCTCTCGCGGCAGCGTACATATTCAATCACACGACATCCTTGATGCCCCATTAATTGATCCAGGATTCCTTTCCCACCCAGTCGACGTTGACATCCTGGCTGCTGGAGTCAAATTTGCCGACCAAGTTTTCCAATCACCTCTTCTCAAAGACAAGGTTGCGAGGCGAGTTGACCCCCCTGCTGAAGTCGATCTTCGCAATCGAAACGAGGCGAGAGACTATGTTCGTGATCGCATTGTGACATATCATCATGCCTTGGGAACCTGTGCCATGGGTCAGGTTGTGGACGGACGGCTGAGGGTGAAGGGGGTTGGTAGGCTTCGCGTGGTTGACGCCAGTGTCTTTCCTATGCAGATCAGTGCTGCAATTATGGCGACGGTGTATGCAGTTGCTGAGAAAGCGGCAGTTATGATCAAGGAGGATCTTGGATCAGCGAGATAAAAATTTATCAGCAGAAGGGAGTTGCATAATAAAACCTGAGTTTCTCACAGCTTTATGATTTCTTGTTATCGGAAATTCGGAACTCGTTGTATTCAAAACCAGGCAAATGCTTCTGGTCTCCTTAATGATATAAACACAATAATGCAAGGGTTCCAATAGTTGATCAAACATGGTCTCGAAAGGAATTTACTTGAAAATATATAAAGAATTGCTATTTCTCATGCTATGTACAATGTGTTATACCTGCGTTTCTTTGCTTGAAGACTCGACTTCGCAGATCCATTTTTTGCCTGCAGAGATGCTAGCTTCGCCCTCTGGTCCGCCTCTGCTCTCTTATTCTCAGAGATAATCATTTGCTTGCATTCGTCCCATGGGAGCGCGCGATGCTTGCCAGTCTCAAACAGTCTCCAAATGGCCGGGGTGAAGACACCGTTTAACAAAATATGATAGAACTCTTTATCTTCCCACCATAGCTTCCATGCGCGCCAATTGACCCAACCGCCACCCAAGTTTTTATACAAGCCCGCTCCAGCAGTTTGGTCTATCCACTCAAGGGAGTCAGTGATATCTAGAAGGATTGGATAGAATGTTGAATTCTCCAAGGGAAGATAGCGGTCTCGAAGAGCCTTCCTGCGCCTCAGATGCTGCGTGAACCAGGCCTGCATTTGCGGCAGTGATGGTAACGGTGAACGCCCTCTCCATACTTGGCTCACGGCGGCAGCTGTCATTTCAAACTGAACGAAGCCGGGGAAGGGAATGTATCCGTGCCCAAGGTATGCCAGCGAGTTGCGGATCTCTGCGTTCTCGTGCATTGGGAAGACATTACGGTAAAGCCGAGGCTCTCTGCTTTCACGGCCAGGTGGGTACAGATTGTATCCTTCTGCGTCGACATCCTGGGGGATGAAACCGTCTGGAAGGCTGAAGTGGTAACCGGTGCAATAGATAATCGTGTCTATGTCGTCGAGCGTGCGACCATCGACGAGCTCGATGGACTTGGGACCGCTAATGCGGCGGATTGTCGAAACTGGCTCCGCGAACCCAGATTTCAGGAGGGACCACAAGGCATCAGCCATCAACGGCGTCCTGACGACTACTGAAGGAGATGGACTGAGTTGCCAGGCTTCGGGAGCATCGGGAAAGCCTTCCTGCGACTGTTTGGTAAGAACACGCTGCATCATCCACCAGAAGGGGGCGTTCAAGTATTTGTTCATAAAGGTCATCATAAAGGTCATCTTGACAGTGCCATGAGCGTCGAATGTCGACCCATCTGGCCGGAAGCGTGGGAGCAAGAGAACCCCTTTGCGATGGGCCATATAGACATGTTTCGCATTCCCAGGCTTGGCCAGAGCACAGCATACATCCTGAGCCGTTGCATGCAGTCCGACAAGCAGAACATTCTGATCCGGGTATTTTTGGTCCCCGTGGAAATTGATGGAATGAAGGACTTGACCCTGGAAACCTTCAAGACCTTCAATTTTGGGCCAGCGAGGCTTGTGGAAAGCACCTGTCGCTACACACACTTTATCAAAATATTCGGTTCTGGGCTGCTGATCGGGCTTGATGGTTTGAACTGTGACGGCCCACTGCTTGCCCGTGTGTCGCATTTGAAGGACCTTTGTACCTAAGCGGTATTTCTCTGCCAACCCGAAATGATCGGCGTAGCTTTCGAGATACTGATGTATCTGGGCGGCGGTTGGATATATATCTGCCTCGTCGCTCAAGGGGAAGTCGGAGAAAGCGATTCTCCATTTGCTGCTGTTGAATACGGTTGTGGCATGGACTGAAATGGTGGCATCATGAGAGTCCTTCCATAACCCTTCAACGTATTCGCGTGCTTCGAATCCCGTCACTTGGAATCCATCGTCCAGGAAAGCTTTCGTGGCCGCGAGCCCTAGGGCT
Source organism: Botrytis tulipae (assembly GCA_004786125.1). Classification (NCBI taxonomy): domain Eukaryota; kingdom Fungi; phylum Ascomycota; class Leotiomycetes; order Helotiales; family Sclerotiniaceae; genus Botrytis; species Botrytis tulipae. The sequence continues at coordinate 16,277 of PQXH01000294.1, forward strand.
CCAGCGCCGACGACACAAACAGTTGTTGCTGGCACCGTCATGGTCCTACACCGGTCACTGGTAGATTGTAATCAGAGAGTTGGGTCTTGTTCTCTCCCCAATGTGTAATTCCCCGGCCATCGCTTGGGAGATAAACAGGTGCATACACGAAAGTATGCAAGGATCGCGTGAGTGCTTTTTTACTCATACGACAAGAACAGATAAAAGCCCTGATTCCCTGGACAAACTTGCTTTACGCAGTGTGTACTTGCTGGCCTTCTCGGATAATAGATTCATATGCAAAATCCGTTCCTAGTTACCGCAGGCGATTACCGAGGGTACTCCCTGTCTAAATGGGTAGGTAAGGAGTCCTGATGCAGCACGGAAAAACCATTCGGATGAACTGTTACTCCGTTTCTCTCAGAATTTGGAACAGCCCGCAGCCCGCTTGAAGAGCTAGCCACTACTAGTAACTGGCCAAGTTGCAACTGCCACTTTCATGTTGTGAAAATCCATAATAAGTCTACTAAATCACTTATTAATATCTCATTAATTAAGAGATATCTTGATAACTAATATATGTATAATATGATTTTATATTATAAAATTATATTATTATATAGTTATATAATAATATCTCTTATTAAATTGATTTTTAATAGAATAGAAGTATATAAAAGTCTATAGAAATCTATTAATAAAATGAATTATTTTGATTAGTATATTTTCTTTTTATAATATAATATAATTCTATAAAATATAATTTAAATCGATTTTATTTATAAATATAGAATATACTAGAATTTCATTATAAACTATATAAACTTAGGATATTCTTCAAAGAAAATCTGGAAAAAGTAAGCAATTTCATTTTTATTTAATATAGCTATTATAAATTAACTTCAATTTAATTCTTATTATATATATTCAATTTGTTTTTAAGTTTAAATTGATTAAGCTTTTTATTATTATTATAATTTTTAATTTTTAATAGGTTATAAGCCTAACTAGTTTAAATTAATTAAAAAGGGAATTAGCTTGATTTAAAATTATATATTATAGATATACAATTATTAAGCTATTGAATATCATTTTATTAAATTAATTCATTCAAATTTATATCGAATTTATTTACAATTCACTTATAAATAAACTTTGAGATCTATATCCCTGAAGCTAAATCTAATTAAGCAAATAAAATTAGATTTCTAAACAATATATTTACACTATATTGCTATTTAAAGCAAATAATATATTAATATTCTTTATATCAAGATACTCTAGCTTATTTAATTTTTATTTTATATTAAATAAAATAAAGAGCTAATTTAAAAGGTAACTAGTCTATTCGATCTTTAATACTAAAATCAATTTTAAATTGATTTATTTATTAAATTTCATTTAATTTTAAAACTAACTATATATATATAAATATAGATTAATATTAATTCAAGCCTAAAATAGCTTGAGGTATGAATTTCAGTTCTGACCTTTTAAAAGGTAGATTTAATTATATTGAATGGATTAATAGAATTAAGCTATTTCTTAAATTAAATGACTTTATACTATATATCAATAAAACAAAAACGCCATTAAATAAAGCTCTATATATAGATAAATTAGGAAAGCTTTTTTCACTCAAATTAATAATTAAATATAATAAAAAGTTTAAAGAATATTAAGAAAAAGAAAGAAAGATATTATAGCAACCGTATACAGATAGTAGCCGAAACGCGTAAAATAAATTTATCTACACGTATTCCCCTCAATATCAACAATTTATTTTATTAATTATGCCACCAATATGTACTCCATTAAGATTAATTAATAATAATAATATTCCCGAGAAGCATCTCAATTCATATAATAGAGGGAAAATATTAGGAATGGTCTTGGCAAATGCCACCTCTATAAAGATTGCAAATACCCTGGGAGTTATCTGTACAATAATACACTACACCATTAAAAAAGATGAATTATATAATAATAAAAAGGATTTATTTAAAAAGTATAGATATAGGCTTTATATAAATAGAAATGAATGCAAAATAATATAGTATATACATTTATAGCCTAAATCAACTTATTAGGAGACAATTGAAGCTTACAGGCTGAAAATCAAAAGGGATATTATCAAAAGGATTCTCAAGGTATATGGAATAATCAATTGGAGAGTTAAAAAGAGACCTGAACTTATAGAGATATATATAATTAAAAGGCTAGCTTGGTGTCTAAATCATAAGGAATAAATAGTAAAGGAATAAAGGTTAATCTTTTAATTGAACAAATGCTTTATAGAATAAAGAAAAAGAAAAAATCAGAAATAAATATTCCACTCCCTAAACCAGAAATAAAAGCAGAATATAATTCAAATTTATAATATATATAAGAATATAAAGATTATAGTATAAAAAGGCTTTTGTAATACCAAAAGAAATCAATTATATATTATAAATAGAAATTTCAAAAATAAGAAATTCAGATATAATATCAACTCTTATTTTAAGATTTTTAATAAAAAAGTAGTTTTCTATTAAAAGGGATTAAATAAAGAATATCAATTTATATAGAATAATACTTTTATATATCAAGCTTATAAAATACTAGTTTGATTTCAGAAAAAAAGCATTTCTTTAATTAATTTCTAGTTTCCTTATAATTCTAATCTCAATTCTATAGAGTATATTTGATAATATTTAAAAATATATGTTTTCAAGATATTTCTGGATATTGCAGTGAATAAAAGTTAATCAGAATATACTAGGCAAAGATTAGAAAGTGCTCTGCAAGTGGCTTGGAATATATTAGATAATAAATTATTCATAAATTTGGGAGTTAATATGGGGAATAGAATTGAGATCTGTATTATAATAGAGGGCTAATATATTAAATATTAAACAATTCAATTGAATTATTTTTATAGAATTTTATTATATTAATATATATATATAAATCATAATATTCTAAAAGATTTAAAATATAATATTAAATAATTAATTTAATAATAAGAATTGAATAAAATATGGTTGAGACTAAAATCCGGCAAAATCCCGGGCGGCCACTATCTGTGCCCTAGTACTATAGAAGCTATTAAATTTATAATTAGCTTTGAATTGGTCGAAAGATTTAAGAATAAAGAGTTGACTAAAAGTCTATAAAACTCTATTAATAAGATATTTGGAGAGTCTTTTATTGAATTAATAGGAAAATATTTAAATAGATTAATAAAATCTAATTATACAAGCTTTAAGAGAATAAATGAATATACAAATTCGATTTAATTATTATATAATTATCTAAAATCAATAAAATTCGATATTCCTAATGCTTTTATAATATAATTTCTTTTTAAAGGTTTATTTAGTTCTTTTGATAGCTTTACTTTTCGAAAATATAAAGAATTAGCTAAAAATATAGCTAATATTAATCTGGATAAACTCTTTTCCAAGCTGATATTTAAAAAAAACTAGAATATATTTTAATATCAATTTAAATATTAATAAAATTAATTTTAATAAAACTTCTTATTACAAATACTATTTTAAAAAGGGGCATTTAGAATAAAAATACTTTATAAAATACTCTTAACTGAAAACTAATAAAAGGAATAATAAAAAGTATTTTAATTCAAATAAGAATTCGAATAAACTCATTTCTAATAGACAACTAATAGCTGTAGACTATTATATTAGCTCAGTCAATCAATTCTATTTTAATTAATAATAAATCAGAGGTGCTATTTCAAGGGGTATATTATATTCCTAATATAACCTCCACCCTTATTAATTCAAATAAAATAGTTCAAAAGGGGTGGTTTAATTATATTACTTCTTTAGAAAATAAGATTAATATTATTTATAAAGAAGCTAATATACGAATTATGATATTATAACTAATTGATGTATATTATCTTAATTTTAAGGTGGATTTTAGATACTTTAAAAGTATTAATATTTTTGAAATTGAAGAAAAATCAATTTAAAAATTAAATTTATTATTAAATAAATCAATTTAAATTTAATTTATAAAAGATTAGAATATATAAATAAAGATTATATTATTAAATCCTTGAATATTGAATTAAATAAAGTTAAATTTAATTTAGAAGTATATAAAGTATATAAATTTAATAAATTCTATTAGAAAATAAGTAAAGAACTCTTAGAAATCTTTAAAATAAGCTTTAAATTCGAAAAATTCAGTTTAGATATAACTGAACTCTTCAGAATTATAGAGATTAAAGGTGAAAAATACTTTTTAATATTTATTAATTAGATTATTAAAACTATTTGGATATATTTTATTAAATTCAAATCTCAAATTTATAATATTTGAATAGAATTCTATAATCTAATTAGAAATCAATTTAATATTAATATTAAAATACTAAGATTAAATAATATATTTGAATTTCTTTTAAATAAATAAATAGATTTTATTCGAAATTATAGAATTATATATAAATATATTAGTTTATATACTTATTTTTAGAATGAAATAGTCAAGATATTAATAAAATATATAATTAAAAGACTAATCTATTTAATTAAAGAAAAAGAGATATTACTTTATTTATAGCTATATCTGGTTAAAGTTATTATTTATACTAAGAATAGAATATATAATAATTTTATTAATAATTTATTATTCAAATTAATATATAATAAGAAATCTGATTTAAGCTATATTAGAATCCTAGGATCTTTTATTTATATTATTAATAATAAAGAAATTTATAATAAAAAAATGAATTCTCGAGTTTGAAAAGATATATTAATAGGCTTTAATTCATTAAATAATTATTTAGTTTATATATTAATTAATAAAAGAGTAATTATTTTAATAGATATTGAAATTCAAGAAAATTATATATATCCAAATAAATATAAAAATCAAGATCTAAAGCTATTAAAAAAAAAAATTTGAATTTAAATTTATTTAAAAAAGAATAGAAGATAAAAATACTATTGGTATTAATAGATATTAAACTAATTCTAAAATAAATAAAAATAATAAAAGTAATAAAACTTTAGACTATATAGAAGTTGATATTAATGAGTTTACTTTTAGTAAATCTATATTTGAAAAGCTAATAAAACCTATTATATGGCAATCTAAGTAAATAAGAGATTTAATTTCTGATGATAAGGGCTTTAATAAAAACGGAAAATATATAATTTCCTATTATAAACTTGCTTTTTCCGGATATTTCAATTTAATTAATAAGAGGGTGAATATTAAAATAAATCAATAAAATCTTTAATTAGCTTTTAATATTAGGCTTAAAACTAATAAAATTATTATTAGTAAGCTAGATTATATATTAATTAAATCTAAATCTTATAAAAAAACTATTAGCTCACTAGAAAAAGAATATTAATTAAAAGTTATGAATTATAAAATAAATATTCTAGATTAAATAAAACCTAGAATATTATTAATAATTTCATTAATAATAAAATTCTAAGAATTAAATAAATATATAAAATAAAGAATTTAAATAAATTTATTAAATTCAAAGCTAAATTTATTATTAAAAAATTCGAATAATTATATAAATTAGATTATATTAATATGTATAGATCAATAATTAAATTAATAATCTAAAAGCTTTTATTTATATTAATTTTAAAAATAATGAGCTAATTTATAAAATTAATATAATGCTAGTATTTATATAAGATAATATTAATATACTATTATTATTAAGTTTATTAAAAGAATTTGATAAATTAAAGAATAAAGCTTTAAAACTAATTAAAACTTTATATAATCTAAAACAATTAGTTAGAATATAATATTATATTTTAAAAAATATATTAAATAAATTAGATTTTATCAACCTAATTTCTAAAAAATACATTTTTATTAATAAAAATAAAAATGTGATTTTAAGTATATATATTAATAATATTACTATAATAACCCCAAATCAAAAGATTATCAATAAATTTATTAATAATCTAAAAGAATATTTTGATTTAAAAAATTTAGATTCTATAAAGAACTATTTAGATATTCAAATTGAAAAAACTAGTAATATACTAAAGCTATATTAATCAGAATATATTAAAAAGATATTAGTTAAATTCAATATACTAAATTCCAATTCTATTTCTATTTTAATAAATCCTAAAATAAAGTTAATTTATAATAAAGAGAAAGTTAATAATAATAATATTAAGTTATATTAAGAAATTATAGACTTTTTATTATATTTAGTTTTTAAAATTAAATTAGATATTACTTTTTTAATATTTAAATTAGCTAGTTTTTCTTCTAATTCTAGTATAAAGTATATTTAAGTTATTAAAAAAATTCTAAGATATTTAAAAGAAATTATAAATAAGAAAATAAATTATAATAAAATAAATAATTTTTATAGTAGTAGTAGTAAATTCATAATCGATTCGATCTATATAGCTATGCTAAAAACTATGCGATACACCTATTTTAATTCTAATTGATTTTAAAGTAAATAGAAAAAAAAGAATAAAAAACCTATTCTCTCTCCGAATTTCTTTAATAGAATTCTTGGGCAACTTCTCGAATAGCTTTTTCAAGTTCTTTAAGCTGCTTATATTATAGATTTGTTCTGTTTATAAAACCTTTCATTTGTAAATCCCTTTTGATATGCTTATAAAAACTCTATGTTTTTTATCTAATATAATAATCCTCCTTTTTTTATTCAATTCCTTTTGAAATATTATAAAAGTTATAGTTAGTTATAATATTGTATTCCATTCAAAAATTTATTTTTACTTTTTGGTTTTTTGAGGCCTTTTTAAAAGGTTATCGCTTTATTATAGCTTTTTTAATCTATTATTTATAAGACTTATATTCATTTTCTCTCAATATATATCAATAGAATATAATTTCCTTTTAAATCTATTATTTCCTATTCCCTTTCAATTTATCAGCTACTCTATTGATATAAATAATACAATTATATTAGGATTTGCTATATTACTTTGTTAATATAGAGTACAAAGCTATATTATAGGACTGGTTAAATAAGATTGAATAGTAGATATAGTAGTATTAGAATATTATTGCTTTTAGTAATATATACTCTATATTTAAAGAATTATTATTTCTTTAATTATAATTAGTGATATATTATCTATTATATAAGATAATATTGAAATCGATATTTTTATAATTATATTGTATATTAGTATAAAGTGCTATATATTCGAATTAGTATATTATTATAAAATGAAAGATTTGGCTTTTCTCTTTGTTTATATAAAGTATTTATAAATATACTAATAGAATATTAAATGTTGTATATATTAATATATCTTTTATAGAATATTTCTTGAAAAAAGTAGAATTTTTTGAAGAGTTTTTATTCTTTATTTTTCTATACTCAAAAATCTTCTTTTTTGTAATTGAGATTCCCCTATAAGGCCTTTAAATATTAAAAAACCTGAATTATTATAGAAATCTATAATTTAATCTCTTTTATTAATTATATTTGATATAATAAATCTATTATTAATAATACAATATTAATGATTCCAATATAAATATATTAGATCTTTTTTTTGAATATTGATAATAATATTTCCTTAATCTAGATAAATATTAAATTAGTGATTTCAAAAAAGAGTAGAAGATAATATTCTGCTTCGAATATAGTAAAGATTAATGGGTTTTTCTAAGAAAATCCTTCCTTGGTTTTTTCGTGTTTTCAATAATTTTTATATTTAAGGCTTTTATAATATTAATTATAGAAAAGAGATAAATATATATAAATCTATTAGTAAATATATATTTATATTAGAAAATAAATTAATTAACTGAAAATCTAAGCTATAGCCTATTATAGCTCTTTTTACAATCGAATTAGAATTTATTGCTATAAATCTAGCTGCTAAAAAGACTATTTATATTAAAAAGCTATTATTAAAGCTTAATTTATATAAATAAAATAAATTCCCTTTATATATAAATAATTAGATTATACTAGATCTTACTAAAAACCTTATATTTCATAAAAGAAATAAGCATATAGTAATTAGATTTTATTATATTAAAGATATTATTAAATTAGGGAATTTAAACCTAATTTATATATCTATTAATAATCAAAAGACTAATAGTTTTATTAAGCTATTAGCTTGTATTAAATTAATTAAATTCATAAATCAGATTAATTTAAATTAAGATATATAATGAAATTAATTTAATATATTTATTAAGGGGGTATATAAAAATCTATAATAAATTTATTAATTATTTATTAATATCTTATTAATTAAGAGATATTTTGATAATTAATATATGTATAATATAATTTTATATTATAAAATTATATTATTATATAGTTATATAATAATATCTTTTATCAAATTGATTTTTAATGGAATAGAAGTATATAAAAATCTATAGAAATCTATTAATAAAATGAACTATTTTGATTGGTATATTTTCTTTTTATGATATAATATAGTTTTATAAGATACGATTTAAATCAATCTTATTTATAAGTATAGAATATACTAGAATTTCATTATAAACTATATAAACCTGAGATATTCTTTAAAGAAAACCTAGAAAAAGCAAGCAATTTCATCTCTATTCAGCATAGCTATTATAAATTGACTTCAATTCAACCCTTATTATATATATTCGATCTGTCCCTAAGCTTAAATTGACTAGGTCTTCCACTATTATTATAATAATAATCATTCTTATTATTATAATATTTAACCCCCAATACATGTCTATGCTGATACGGGACGCTTCATCCTAGAGGATCTAACGAGGCCCCCCGGAAGCTTAAAGCAATCAAGCATTAAGTTCCCAAGTTCAAATATGGAAAGTTTAAGCGACTCCATAGGGACCCATGCCAGGTCTTATCTGAAATGTTGAGGCGTCAGGTCCCTATACCCGTTATCTCCGCAGCCCTCTACTTTGTTCTCTCCAGGTCTGTAATTAAGCATCATCGAGGTAAACAAATGTATACTTCTTGATAGCGACATCCTCACCCAAACAGCGTTCAAATCATGATGAGTAAAGAGAAAGAACAATCTGTCAATAGTCAATCGCCGCCACCACTAGGTCCACCTCCAGATGGAGGCTGGGTGGCCTGGTCAGTGGTTGGCGGAGCTTTTTGCTGTCTGTTCACGAGCTTCGGTTGGATTAACTGTTAGTTGTATATCCTTCAGTTATGTGAGAGTGAGGTACATCCATACTGACGTTAACTTCTAATAGGTATCGGCATTTTTCAGAATTACTACAGTCTTCATCAGCTTGCCCACTATTCAAACAGTACGATAGCATGGATTCCTTCACTGGAGAGCTTAATGATGTTTTTCGGAGTAGGTTTCGTCTTTCCCCAGCAGCATCATTGTCATGCGTTCAACATAACTGATCCGATTCTGTCTCTTTGTTTTATAGGGTATTTTTGCCGGTCGAATCTTCGATAGCTACGGGCCTCGGTGGTTACTCCTGTTCGGCAGCTTTTTCCATGTCTTTGGCTTAATGATGGTTTCCATCTCGACTAAATATTAACAAATCATTCTTTCTCAGGGGGTCTGTAGCCCAATTGGCGCATCCGCGATTTTCTTCGTTGCAACTGCCTCCGTTTCCACCTGGTTCAAGGAGCGTCGAGCGTTCGCATTGGGAATCGTCTTTTCCGGTTCAAGTCTCGGAGGAGTTATCTTTCCAATTATGGTCAACAAATTAACCGTTGAAGTTGGCTTTGCCTGGACGATGAGAATTTGTGCCTTCCTTATCCTCTTCCTGATGGTCATTGCCAACCTGACCCTCAAGTCTCGTCTTCACCACCAGCCGAAGAAGATTAATGTTAACCAATTCATTCAACCCCTCAAGGAACTCCCTTTCCTCCTGGTCATCACCTCATCCTTTCTCTTCTTCTTGGGCGTGTTCTTACCCTTTAATTATATTGTCCAAATGGCCGTTCGAAATGGCATGTCAGCTTCCTTGGCCAACTACCTTGTCTCAATTATTAGTGCACTAAGGTAACGAACAAACTTCCTTCCCTTTCCCGGATTCAATAGATCCAAAAGCTAACATGAGTAAACTTCAAGTATTCTCGGACGCACGATCCCTGATTATTTAGGGCTCGTTTGATTGCAAAATCCGCGCTAAATCCACTAAAATAATCCGCTTTTTGTACCACCACAAATTCCACGATAATAATAATTCATTTCAAAAAGAATGGATTATTAATTCATGATTTTATAATTTATATATCAAATTTGCTAAATAATCTATAGTTTTTCTAAAATATTTAATTTTAATTTTAATTTGATATTAAAAATCTATATTTAATATTGAAAATTATATAAAAAGCTTTTATAAATAATAATTTTAAAAAAGTATTTAGAATTATAAAAGAAATACATTTTGATTTTATTTTTCTTTTTTCTTTTCTTTTTAAAGAAAGAATTTATTTTAAAATATTTTTAAAACTATTTTTTATAATTATTTTAATAATTAATAATATAATTATTATTTAGAATACTTCGAAAATATTTAAAAAATCGAAAACTATTAATAATAATAATAATCAAAGATTTATATTTATATAAAAAAGTATCACGGTGCAAGAGATAGGTACTAGATTAAATATATAATATTCTATAAGGAGATTAAAGGTAATACTATATAAGTATGCTATATATAGATAAAGATAATTAAGTATTTATTATATTAGTGAATTTGTAATAATACTTCCTTTTTTAAAACTTATTTGTTCTAAGCAAGTTAAAATGAAATAATAAAATAAAAGAGAAAGTATATTAAGCAAACTATATTTTTTTTTATTGTAATGAATATCTGGATATTCCAGGTTTTTTTATAGCTTTTTATATAAAAATTAAAATTGCTTTAATCTTTAGATTTTCTAGTATTTATTTCAATAAACCTAGTTTTTCTGGATATAAATAATAATAATAAACTATAATCTTTTTATTATCTTTAAAATCTCAGATTGATTATTAAGTTGAGGTATAATATTTTTATTTAATTAAATAATAATATCTATTTTTATTATAATTATTTAGAATATCTTTAAATATTTATTTCTAAATTAACTTTTTTTCATTATTTTCTTTTTCATAAATTCTATTTTGTGTAGTAATTGCTTTTGTTTTATTGATTTAAGATTATATTAAAAACTATTTATTATTATATACCAATAAAAATAAAAAATAATAAAAAATAGGGAAGATTTATATATTCTTTAGTAATTAAATAAAATAAGATTATAAATAGATTTTAATAACTTTGTAAGATTTGATTTATTTATTATTTAATTTCTTTACTTTTCAAAAGATCTTTATATTTTTTATATTAATAAATATTTTTTATTTTATATAATATTATAATAAATTAATTTAATATTGATTTATATATTTTTTGTATATATTTATAATTTGTTTAACAAGTATTTAGAATTAATTTAGAATTCTTTTTATTTTATTGATTATTCTATTATTTTCAAAGAATTTACACTTTTAAACTAATATCATTTCTAATGAGTAGGGTTTGCTTAGCTCAATATTAATATATAGATTAAAATTATAATTAATAAAAAATAAAGAATATTCTATAATTTCCGAAATTATATTATTAAAAATAAACTTTATTAATAATAATTATTTTATTTAATTATCTTAATAGAAATTGATAAAAGTATATAGATATTACTTAAAAACTGAATTGATATATTCTATTTGTTTATTCGTTTGTAAATAGAAGATTAAAAAATGTTTAAAAATTATTACTAATCTTTCTAATAATTATATTCAAAATCCTAATATAAATTATATATTTTGATTTAAAATAATATTATTTGGTATACTATATAGAGTATATATTCGATTAATAAATATACTAATTAATTCTTCTGTAATTAAAATTCTTATATTAATAAAATAATATATTTTTATTAGTTTATATACTACTATAAGGATATACTTGTATATCGAATTATAATATTTACTCTTTAGAAAAGATATAATATAATTGATTGATATATTAAACTATATTTGAAATAGAATTAAAAAAAACCTTAAAAATTTTGATAAAGCTAATTTCAATAATTTAATATAAATATATAATATATATATTTGTATATATATATTAATTTTCTAATATATATTTAACTACCAATAAATTTGAGAGATAATATTAATAGTTTTAATATATTTAGAGTAACTAACCAAATCAAAAGAATACATTCTATAAATAATTTATACTTTTAATTTATTATTAAATAATATTTAAAGCTTATTATAATAATATATTCTATTATTAAATATTCTATAATTCTATATAGCAATTCTTATAATCTTTTGGAGTTTTATTAATTATTTCTATATATATAGATTTCTGATTACTATTATCAATTAGTATATTATATTAGATTTTATATAGATATTATTAATCAATTTATTAATAGATTTATTCTTTATAAATATTATTAAATTTATAAATATTAATATTATTTCTTTTATCAATTTTTTATATAAATCAATATTAAACTTTTATATTAATAAAACTATTTTTTTTCTATTTTTTAATTATTTATTATTAGAATTTAAAAGATTTGATCTATCTTTTTGCTTGTAGTTCAAAATATTTGAACGGATAGCTTTAATACCCAGTCTATATATAATATAGAAATTATATTAGAATAGAAATTTAAACTATTTAATTTATTATTAATTTAAAGTTTTTATTATAATAAAATACTCTAAATTTTTATAATTTATAAGAATCTCAAATTTTTATTATAAGTTTTAAAATTCAAATTATTATTTTTCTATTAATTTAATTATTATTAGAAATTCTTTATTATAGATTTTATAATTATATTTTATTATTGAATATTTTAACAAAAAATAAACTACTAATTATAAAATATTTTCATTATTATATTAAAAAAGTATTTTCTTAAAGATTCAATTTAAAGTATTAGTTTTTAAAATAATATATTTATTATAATCAAAATATATAAGAATTAATGTAATTATAAAAGTCTACTTTAATATTTTAAAAGTATTTTTATATATTTAATTTTATATTTAGAAAATATCTTTATATAATAAATTATTTAAAAAACAATAGATTTTCAAAAACTTTTTTATAAATTATTAATAGAAATTAGCAAATCCTAGAAAATACTATAAATTCTTTATTAAAAAAGATTATTCTCAAAATATAATCATTTTGATTTTATTAATATTTATTTTAATACTATCTATAATAATAATCAGATTTAGATATTATATAAATATTATTTTAAATTTATATTTATTGATATTAATTTATAGGCTTATATTAATGAGTTTTTAGATAATTACTTATATATACCCCCTATATTTTGTTTTATTATTAGAATAAATAAGAATATTATTAAAATATATTATATAATACTTATTAAACTTATTAAAAAGTATATAATTAATATAATATTAAAAAAATGCTAGTATATTATATAATCTAAAAGGTATAATAAGAGATTCAAATAACTCAAAATATATAATGAAAATTGTTTTTTATTTATTTCTTTTTGTAATATAAAGTTTATTAAAAGTAGTAATAATATTTAATTTAAAATAAATCTTAATATTATATAATATATTAAAAGTTTTATATATAATAAATAAAAAGTAGTGGTTCTTTATTGTAATATTATTTAGTTCTTGATAATCTTAATAAATATAAACTCTATTTCCTGGTTTTATTATTAAAAAAAGTAATATTATATTACAAAATCTTAATTCTCAAATAAATCCTTTGGAAAGATTGTTATTAATCCATTTCCAAATTATTTCAAGTTCCAATAATAATAGCAATTAGTTTTTGAAATAAAATAGTTTTTTATTTAATATTAATTTGATTCTATAATCCCAAATTCTTTGTAATAATAGTATTTTAGTGTTTTAAAAAAAAAGGCTAGTAATTTATTTTAAAGTCAAATAAGGAGTTTGTTTTATATCTCTTTATTATTAAAATCCAGTTTTTCTATTAAGAACTTTAATATATTAGTTTCAAAGATTCTTTGTAAATAAGCTAATTAATAATAATTTTGAATAAAATTGTATAAATATAATAGTATTATAAAGAATATTTTTATTAAGCTATTACATCCCTAAAGTATATCTTTATAACTTTGCTCATTTTTAATAAAATTATTAGAAATATAATTGAATTTGTATTTAAATATTATAAACTGATTTAACTTATTTCAAATAATTTATATTATATAAATATTGTTTTATTAATAAAAAAAAACAAAACTTAAAGTATATAATTATCAAATATTCTTTATATTTAAATTCATTTTGTATTTTTGAACTATTAATAATAATATTAATAGAAATAATAATAATTCCTTTATTAAATTTAGTTTTTTATTTTTTATTCTATAATCTTGTTTATTATTATTAAATATATTTTTAGCTAATTTTATATTATCTATACTTATATATTCATATTTCTATTATAAATCTTTATATAATAATAATTTGTATTAGAAGTAAATATTGTTTTAATAAATATATCCTATTCAATATTAAAGTCTTTAAATTTATAATTATTATTAAGCTTATTATTATTTTCTATATATAATAATCAATAATCATTTGCTTTATAAGCCTTTTAAAAAATAATTTTAAATAATAATAATATATTCAAAGTTCTTTTAATCTTTAGATTAATATTTTGAAAAACTAAAATATTATTAGGTTATTATTGAATTGATTTGATTATAGGTATTTGAGAGTATACACTCCCCTTGTAATAATATTATATTATATAATATCAAAAAGTAAAAGAAAGTATTATATTCACTCAATTTATATACAGATTATAATATTATAATTATAACAAATCAAAAATAACTAATATATCAGAAAAGAGTTTTATAATAAAAAATATTCAGATTTCTAAATATAGTTTTATTACTATAAATATAATAAAATATTTTATAATAATATCTACTACATTACTATTAACTAAATAAAGCTATTAATAATAAAATAAAAGTTGGGTATGAATTTTATATTAATTAATAAAAAAATAATTAATAAATGCTTTATTAGAGTATTTATTATTAATCAAATTAATTATATTAAAAGGGGAAGTATATACTAGAAATATAATAATTTAAATAAATAAAGATTTATTATTTATAAAGCTAAATTATAATAGCTTAATATTATTTATAATATATCTTATTTATTTCTTGTTTTTTAATAACCTCTACAACTGACTTATTACAGAGGTAATATATTTTCTAGAAATTTATATATATTATTAAATAATAATAATAATATTATAATATTATATAAAGAAATATTAAAGGTATTCTTTAAGAATATTAAAAAACTATTTTCAATATAACTATAAAATATATTAAATTATTATTACATATAAAGCTATTATTAATAATTATATTCTCAAAAGTCATTTTAATTGTAATTGTTATTATTTCAATATTATCTACCTTAATTAAATTATTAGTTTTCTTTTCTAATATTATTGTGGCTATATCCTAATACCCCTCTTAAAGATTTTGTATTGTATTCTTTGATTACTCTTTATATATCGATTTGTTTTTTTCTTTTATAATTCCAAATAAAGTAATTTAGTTTCTTATAATAATAACAAAAACTAAAATAGTATTTCTTTTTATATTGTTATACTCTATTTTAGAATTTAATTATATTAAACTTTATAAAATTATTATATAAAGTAATAATAAATATAAAAATAAATATATTGAATCAAGATTAATTATAATTGTTTTTTGATAAATCTATATTATAATAATTATTCTTTTAATAATTCTGACTTTAAATAGTGAACTTCTTTTTCTATTTTTTAATATTATTTAAAATATAGAGACTTGAGTTTATATAAATTATAAGTTTTAGTTTTTTAAAGACTTTTTGTTTTAAAATAAGAATTATTTTTTAATTAGACTTATAATATTAATTATCTAAATATTCCAATTATATATAAAATATTGAAAAGGCCTATTTCTCTAATATTTTGAGTTTATTAAATTAAATTACTACTTTCTATTCAAAATTAATTATAATATAAAGGCTATCAAGTTTTTTAAGAAATAAAATAATGATTATATAAACTAAATTATTTTATAAAATATTATTAATATCCTTCAATTTTTTTTAATATATATATCCTTCAATAAGAAAAGCTATATATAGAAATTTCTTTTTCTTAATATCAAATATAACAATATCAATTACTTAATAGATTTATAATTTTTATTTCTAAACAAAATATTTATTCTATTATACTATTACACTAGTTTTCTTTTTTTTAAAGAATTCTGGATTTCTGAAGGTTTATTGCCGAGTGTTAGTAGGTAAGTTGAAGGCCTAAATTAATACGTTTTGTATTAATTAAAAAAGCTGATTTTATAATACTATATTCAATTATATTTAAATTTATAGTTGGTTTTATAAATTGATTAGAATTATACACTTATTATTTAGATTAGTATTTATTTCAATTTATATATTATAAAGTGATTTTAATGAATTATTAATAATATTATATAAATAATATAAATATAATTGTTTATTCTTAAAAAAACTAAATATTAAATTCCAAAAATCAAAATCGAAAATATTTGAAAGTTTATTTATAAGCTATTACTATTCAGTAAAGATAGTTTGAATATTTGCTTTAAGATTATTAGATATTTAAATTTTATTTTCTATAAACAACAAATCAAATATATTTGCTATTTTTATTAAAAATAAAACAATAATGAAAATCAATATAAAAACAACAACAAAAACAAAAACAAAAACAAAAACAAAAACAAAAACAAAAACAAAAACAAAA
>PQXH01000295.1:0-32549 GCA_004786125.1 Botrytis tulipae
CACGGTTATGCACAGACGAATTTTGTATGTAAAAATGATGGCCCACTCGATGATATGGCCCACTCGATGATAAACTACGTTAGGTCTTCTTTATATCCCCTAAGATATCAAGTTACCATATCTCAAGTAGTTAGTATACCCTCCCGATCATTAACAGATAAAGTTAATAAAAGTCTATATAGATATCGAAAGGACTTATAATTGTATCACCTGAATCTGACTAGACTATTCGACAGCTTCCGACGTATAATGCGGCATTTTCCTGGAGAGAGAAAATTGGGTTTCGGATTTCGGGATTTTGAGTATTCTACTCGCTATCCGGAGAGCGAGCAGCATTTAAATTTACCGAAACAACTAAGATCAATGATTGGCTAGGGGCTTGGGTCTCCTTTTCAAGTGAATTGAATAAAGCTAGGCTTGGCACTGTGAATGGCTGTGAATTAAGATTTCCTCAGCCTTGATAACATTACTTTTTTTCAATTTATTTGCAGCATTTATAAACAAGAGAATCATGGTCGACAGCACGAGTAGACATACAGTGGGCCTATTTTCGATGTGCAGGCTCATGCTATCAAGCCTAGTTCTTACGACGCAGTAACCTTCGGCGTACGAACCAGTGTTGGCTTGGCAGATTCAACGAAAGAAACTATCACAAACGATACATGCAAGAAATTGGCGGATTATTTGTGTGGGAGTGACCGACGCAAGGCTCTTGGTCTAGAGGGCAAACAAGTTGTTACCATCAATACATTCTTTCCGACTTTACCAGCTCAGTCAATGCTGAAGATTGTCGGTGATCTGAACATGTGGATGTCTTCCACGACTGCAGGTAATCCTCAATTGATCGGCACTGCATCGATCCCTTCGTCTTCAATGTCATTCCATAGAGGTCTAGAGAATTCTCCTCAGTTGTAAATTTCTCGCTTTTGTTAGGAATACTAATATTTGAAACTCTATACTACTATACTATAGTTAGTAACTACTTGACGATAAATAGCGGATCTTAATATACATAGAGATTACTTAGTATTTCTATACTATAGTTTTAAATAAACCGATTCAAGTAGATTATATATGTTGGGTTGACTTAGTAAGGGGTGTATACACAAAAAGCATATGGGGTTTAAATGGTATTGTATTATTGTCTTGCCCCCTTCGTACAAAGGGGGCATTGCTAAGCTATATACACGTTCTACCCCACATACGCACGAAGTGCGAAGGTGGGGGTAGAACGTGATCTAATCACGTGTTCCAACAATATATATACTAATATAAGTGAGATCTAATATAGAATTGAATAACTCTACTGTGTTATTTATTCCATTCTTTAATTCATATTATTATTATTCAAAGTATTCTACGATAGAGAATATAAGATAGTTTCGTTAAATAAATTATATATTTATATTAGAAAAATAATATACAATTATACTAATGAATTATCTAAAGATATCATTTAAACTACTTCTCGATAGAACTAAAATATTGAGAAGGAGAAATATAATTCTTTTTTTTAGTGAGTTATGTCTATTTGAGACATATTAGTCTTAGTTATTATAAAATTCAGAGAATTAAGAAGCGAGTTTAAATTCTAGTCTTTAAAGGCATATAACTCATCTTATGATATAAAATTGAGCTTATTACTATTGTCACGGCGCCAACTACATGTTCTGTAGTTGCCTTCGTGCCTTAGGCATAGACTATTAGCATGCCCTACTTCTTATAAGTAGAGCCTCACTCTTCCATAGCTTTTCTATCTTTATAATATAATATAAATCTTTACCCATACCTTAATAATTTGTATTATTTTTATAAAAGCTATCATAGCTTTATTTTAATTAAATTCCCACTGAAGTTACAATTTAATTGCGCCAATTATATTTATTACTGATTTACCATATACCCTAGTTACTATTATTCAGGAATTCTATAAGGTTGTTTTATAATTATAGAAGTGTTTTAAAGATAGTTAATCAAGTACTTATATTTGGTCTATCCCTATAGTTTCTTTTCTTAAACCACATTTTCAATTTTATTAAAACTAATATTTTTTTATTCACAGATTTATTTAATAATTTAAATATTATATATTTCACAATTACTCAAGTTATATTTGAATTGATTAAATCAATTATAAGTTTATTATAAATTCAAGCTATTGTAATATAAATCTAAATTATTAATATTTATTCAAAGATTATTGAATTGAAGAATACAATTGAAATATTGAAAATTACTATTCGTAATAACCTATAAGCTTTATCCTATCGAAAATACTTTACTACCCCCGAAAAGTTTAGTAGTAATAAATAAGATATTACAAAGTATTAAAATTAATATATAGTATTCTGTAATATAATTAATTATTATTTAATTATAGATTATAAAAATAAATCGAAATTTTAAAAGATTATATTTCTTACTAATTTATTCTCTAATTCTATTTATATAAATAATTAGATATATTTTAATATAATTACTAATAACCTATATGATTCTAATCTCTAATCTCCCAGATAATATACTATAGTAAGCATTTAATATAAATTAAACAAATAATATCAAATCCTTAATCTTTTATATAAGGTTTTTATAAATTATAATAAATATAAAATAAAGAAGATTTTATTTAATAACTTTATTATCGAATTTAAATAATTTATTATTAAATATAGGAAAATTGCTAAATAATAAATTATTAATTTTAAGCTTAAGGTTTTATAAGAATTAATTAATACTTTGATTAATTACTTTAATAAACCCTTTATTATTGATATTGATTTATAGATAATCTAATAACAAAGTATTTATAATAATTTGAAAGAAAAGATTTATTTTAATAATTAATAAAAGAATTAAGATATTAACTTTAATTATAAATAATCGAAATCTTATAATAAAAAGCAAACTATTATTATATCTCCTTTTATATCTGATCTTTTTAATAATTTTATATAATTGAATATTGTTTAATAAAATTAGTATCCCCTATTTTGTTATACTCAAGAATAATATATTAATCTTAATCTTTATCTTTATTATAAGAAATCTAATTATATTAAAAACAATTGTAAGGAAAAAAAAGCTAATAATATAAAATATAATATTAATACTAATATTAATATTAATATAAGATATACTTCTTATATTAATTGTTTTTTAATAGCCAACTAATATCAAAGCTCTAAATCCTATTATAATGTTATTATCCCCTTATATTAGAATTTATTTCTATTTGTTAATTGCTTTTTAACTATATTATTACATTATACCTCTCCAATTCTCTTTAATCTTATTTAAAAGATTAATCTAAAAGGATATATTAAGAGATTTGTTTATTTAGAAAAGAGTAAAAGCTCAATTTTTTATTTAGATATATTAAAAGATTAACTTCGATTTATAATTATAAATTAAAATTCTTTATAGAAAATTTACCTTTATAAATTAAAAGATTAATTATATCTAGGGATTCTTTATATTTTAAATTAATAAATAATAAATCTTTTAAAATCTTAATGGAAATCTCTTTTATATTTAATATAATTATTTTATTTATTAGTTTTATAAATAGTGAAATTACAGGCTATAGCTTTATTAATAGAAAAGTTATTTTCAAGCTTTATATATCTATATACTTTCTTTCTCATATTTATTATTTACTTTTAGCTAATAGAAAACCTTTTGATATCCTTTTTCAATATATACTTCTAAATATACAAATTAATAATTATAAAGAGATTAATTTGTTCTATATTACTACTTTATTAATTATAGACTTTATAATCCTTGGTCTTTTATAATTTTAATATTATAATCCTATTATCAATTGATTAATAATAATACTCAAATTTATATTTATATATTACTCAAAATATTATTATTCTATTAACTCTATAATAATAATTATTTTTAATATAGCTAATAATCAAAAAATAATTTTACTAAAAAATAATAAAATTATATTAATTGATTTTAAACCACCCTTACAAAAGTTTATTCTAAAATTAGTTTTTATAAAGGAAATTATTAATAAAAGCTTTAAAAACATTTCATTATTATTCTAAAATTAATTCATAATCCTCAAATTTATTGAAATTTTAAATATTCAAAGAAACCTTGATATTACTGATTTCAAAGTATTATTTAGATTAAACTTATATTATATTTATTATATTAATAGTAAAGTGGATATCCGAATTAAAATAATCTCAAATCAACTAATCTTAAAACCAACCCTGGCTCGAATAATTACTAGCTCCAGAATATATAAAAGACTATTACAAAATCAAAATATTCTATTCTTATTATATATATCAATGCTATTAGGCTCTTTAGATGAATTGTTTAATATTTTGTAAAGTATTTAATCTGAAATATAAAATATAAAGTTCTTTATAGTTAATAGTTTTATATAGTTCTGTAAGAGTTAAAATGCTTATGTTATAAAAATGTTCTGGGACAAATTGAATAAAATTTATAAGCTATATTATATAATTATAGAAGATATTATTTAATTATATTGTGGCTTAGTAAATAATAATATTAATAAGTTTATGGAAAAAACAAATCGATCTATTCCTTTTACAATAAAAATCCAAGATAAACTATTGTAAAAGAATAGAAGGTAGTAGGGTTATAAAGTAGTTCTTCATATATACCACAGAAAAATCACTGTAACATAGCGTCTCTAGTAAAGAAAAAAAGAAAAAAGCTCTACATAGCACTTCACAATATATATTAATTAATAAATAAAAATTAACTACCTTTTTCTAAACTACACAAAAAAAGATTATAAATATTAGCTATACAAAAGGATTATATAACTAATATAAAGTTTCACTTATAATCCTTCTTTTATAGAAATATTAATTATTTTAATTGATATAATCAAATAAGAAAATATTATAACATTAAAAAGAAAAAAAAGGGGAATAAGATAGTAATTTTGATTTTAATTCCAATCTCCACATCAAATCCAACATTCCAATTATTTAATCAATCTTTATTATCAACCATAACTTTACCAAATTTTAATAAAATTATAGTAATTTTAATAAGATAATAATTATATTTCTCCAAAAGAATCACTACAAATTTTTTTTTTTTATTAAATAAAAATAAAAGAGTTATAGGCTTTTTAAAACCTTTTCAAGCTCTTAAAAGTTTTTAAAGTATTTTATAAAGATTCTGGTTTTTACTCCTCTCCCATAGAATCCTTTTCTGCCGGTAAAATCGCTATTCGTTTCAATCTCTTATTCCCTGAAGTAGCTAATAGTTTCTTTTTATTTGGTTTTGGATTTGGACTGTTCACATCGTTATTACTACTGGAAGAAATAGATTCGATTTTTCCTTTATTATCTGACTTAAAATATTTATTTTCTTGTTTTTTTTTAAAATTGTTACTAGCAAATTTGAAGTAGAATTTCTTTTTATAGTTTTTTTTAATAGTTTTGGTATTGCTAAATGATTATTAAAGAGAAGCTTTAATGGTTTTTGTATACTATTCATATCAAATATTGAATTTATTGTTTTTTATAAAGAGAAATATAATAGTTTTTTTAAAAATAAATAAATTGTTTTAAAGAAGTTTATTAATAAGAATTTATTTAATAGAATTTTGAGAAATTAAATAACATTTAATAAGGAATTTAGGAATTTTATATTATTTATTATTAATAATATATTTATTAAAAATTAGCTTTAAGTTATAATACATATTTCTAACCTCTTAATATTTTATTCTATTCCTAAGGATAAGGTTTAAAGTATTATTAGAAAATCTTCTTATTATAACATACAGGACAATAGATATTATAAATAGTATCGTATCTTTATTAGTTTTATTAGCCTTAAATATTATAAGACTACCCACAATAATAAAAGTTTAATTATAATTACCTTTTTTTGTAAATTGGTTTAATCTAATTAAATAAGTATACCCCATATACTTCTTCTTCAAGATAATATCTTAAAAATACCCTTTTTCGAAAAGTTTGTTATATATCCCAAAAATAAATATAATAAAATCTCACTACATCATTTCCTATTCAGATTCCAATTTCACCTTTTTATACCCTACTCCAAACTTTGACTTTTCAGATATTGAATAGATAATATACACAATGAGATTATTTGTATATATAAGCTTATTCTTGATATAAAATTCCCTTACATTTCTATATATAAATATATAATTGAATATTTCATTAGTTTAAATAATAATAATTAAAAAAGAAATAACAATAAATCGAAATTCTTTATCCATACGTTATATAGCAATATGCCTTTAAAATTTCAAATTCTTTTTAAAGATTTATTATATAAAAAAATAGTAATAATAATAAATAAATTCAAAATCTATTTTTTCATAATAGTTATAATAATAATATATTTTTATAAACTCTTAAATTAAAGGAATATAGATTTTTCTAATAAAATAAAGGAATTTATTAATAGAAGTTATATATTTATATATTCCAAATCTATAGATTTTAATCAAATTGATAATAAAAAATTAAGGGATTACTAACACAATTATATTTTGTTTAATAAACTTAAATTTCAAAACACCAAGAAATTTTTTTTTTTTTTTTTATTAATTACAATATTTTCTTTAAACCAATAAAAGTATTTATTATTAATACAAATATTATTAATCCAATCTCAATATTTATACATATATCAAAAATATTTAAACAAATCTTTTCGATTTATATATACAACTTTAAAACCAAGAATACTAATAAGTTAATAGAAATGATAACCATAAAGTTCTTTAGACATTATATCAATCAAAATTACTATTACCATCCACTCAACTTACTTTGCAATATACTTTTTCTTTAATATATAAAATTAATCTTTAAACTTTAAAGCTTTTTTTCTATACTTACATATCTTCAACTAACTAATATTATTATCCTCCTTTTCCTCATCTTCACTTATTAGAAGGGCTCTTTATCAAAATATAACTTTATTTATTAAACATTCTTAAAATAATTTAATATCTTCATCCACTACTACCAAGCCAAATTTTAATTATTTTTAAAAATTTATAAGAATATCCTCTAAAAATAAAGAAAATAGAATTTATAAAAACTCAATAACAAAATCTCCAATTGATAGAATATTCTTAAAATAGTCTATACTAACTTCCTCAAATATTTCAACCATATTATATTAAAGATTAAATTTTCGTTATTACTCATCATCCCACTCAAAAACCTTATTAAAAAGTTTTTTATCAAAAACCTTAAAAATAATTTTAAATTCAAAAAACATCAAATATCAATTCACTTGAATTCCCAGTTTTGGATTTTTAAAGAGTCTATATATAAATTCTTTATTAATCAATTCCAAAATATTTTTAGAACTAGCAATCTTAATTAATTTGAAGAGTTCATTATAAAACTTCATATTATATAACATAATGAGAATTATAATGAATATAATATTTTTTGAAAAATAGCCCCAATACATACAAATTTTATTAATAACCTTTTATTATAATTCATAGGATTTTTTTATTCTAACAAGAATATCTTCATTATCGATTTTTATTTGCTTTATTATTATATAAACCTTAATATAAAAATTATTTTATAGAATTAAAACTATAACTATCTTTATTAATATATCTACTTTAATCTTTTATTCTTTTACCTAAATATTAAACTCAATAAACTTTATATACTATAATTCTTCGAAAAATCTTTAAATAACTTTAAAGGTATTTAATATATCAAAAAGCTAGAAATCACTAATCATTATTATTATATTATAGTATATATATTATAATTGAATATTCAAATATTATACAATTTAATTCAACTCTTTATCAAACTACTCGAAAAAATTACCCTCATTCGAATAATCCGAAACATCATTTTTATCGATTTAATCTAATATATTAAAGGGATTTTTCAAAAAAGATAACTTTACCAAAATTTAGCAAAGTTATAAAGACACTTGAAATAAATAAGAAAAAAAATTGTAAAATTGAAGTATTATAACTATTAAAAAAAAATATACTAATTATAATAAAGAAAGAGAAATAACTATAAATAAACAAATTTGAAAAAAAAAAATAAATAGTATTTTTATCTTATAACCAATTCTTTATTTATAATTTCAAAACTTTTTTTTTATCCATTTTTATTAAAATAAAAGGTATAACAGGAAATGAATTTCGGAAAAGGAAAAAAAAATAAAAATAAATGTAAATATTCTTTCTTACTTTAGAAATTTGATAGATAATTATTTTTCTTATTATATAAAGAAAAACACTATTTTTATTAATAGGCTAATAGCTAGGATCTCCACAAATATATAATTAACATTATTTGAAATAATACTTATAACTCCTAATATATTATCTATTTGTATATACTCAATTATTACTTCCATACTATTAAAACATTAGCTAATACAATTAAATCTATACAATTCTAATAAAGCTTCCAATAAATCTTTATATTCTAATTGATTATCTATTCCCTTATCTTTATCCTCTAAAATCAACAAATATTCCCCTTTTTTTCTAATAAACTTCTTAAAACAAAAACCCAAGTATATTCTATTAATTAATATCTTATCCATTTTTTTTAAAGTATAAATATTTTTTTTAGGGTTTACTATTATTATCCAATATAATCCAAACTATTGATATACAAACTTCCTTTTACACAATATATCAACTTTTGATTATAAATTGTATTAAAATACAATATTTTCTAATTTGATATTTTTATTTATAATATTGTTATCTTTATCGAAATACACTTTTCTATTTAATTGATAATACTTTTTATAAAATGTAGCTTCCTTTATATCAATATTATATATTTTTAATTATCAAAAGTATAATATTAATAATTCTATTTAGATTATTATAGATTCCTAATCAAAAATTCTCTAAATATAAAATCTTATTTTAATAAATAATATAAAGTGGTGGTTATAAATTATATAAAATGGGGTAAAGTTGGTTAGTTGATGTGTTATAATTTTATTAATAAATAATATTATATCGAGATATTTTAATCAATCTTTTTTTCTATTTATTACTTTGAATAATCTATTAATAATAAGTCTATATTCTTTTTCAATCTGGCTATTT
The DNA here is from genome assembly GCA_004786125.1 of Botrytis tulipae. Taxonomy (NCBI): domain Eukaryota; kingdom Fungi; phylum Ascomycota; class Leotiomycetes; order Helotiales; family Sclerotiniaceae; genus Botrytis; species Botrytis tulipae. The sequence continues at coordinate 9,119 of PQXH01000295.1, forward strand.
GCTTTGAAATTGTACACAGAGATTTGAATATATTGAATCTTATATTTTTTTAAAAAATATACTATATATACTTTGTTCTTTGAATTATTATTTATCAAAACTTTATTAAAAACGAAATAGCAATAAATAATACTCTAAATAAAAACGATTATAGTTTGAGAGGTAGTATTCTAAAATACTTTCCTCTTTACCTATTCTAACAGATTATCTCTCAAAAGTATTAAATACTTGTAGTCATTATTTAGAGGTATATATATAATATTCAATCTGCATTTTTATTAATATATATTTATCTATATTAAATATAAGGATTCTTCCTATAAATTTGATTTTCGAAATTAATAGTTTGAGTAGATTTAAACGAATTTCTTAATATTATTATATATCCTTATTCAATAGTATAATTGGAATACCTTATTAAAAGTATCTTCTATACTTTTATGCTTATATATTTTATATAAATTGCTAATAAAAGTGATTTGTTTTTTTTTATTATTAATTATTTTTTTTAAAGATAAATATTTTATATCAATTTTAAAAAGATAATTATTATAAATACAGAATCTAAGAATTCTTTTTTTGAAATTTCTAAAGGTTTTTTTTATTATATCTTTAAGCTTTTATAATATTATTAGATATTTGACTATTTCTTGACTTTCTTTATTATAAATTAATTCTAATATATAACTTTGCTCAAATTTGATAAAATTATATAAGATAAGAATATCTTGAATATTATTGAACTTATTAACAATCTATTTATTAATATTATCTTTTTGAATTTTCTTTTATTAATATTTAGTAAGAGTATTTAACCTACAAAAGAATTTGTTTACTATAATATAAATTATTCCTTTTATATATTGAATTTCAAAATCGAAAAGCCTAATCCATATAATCTATTTTATTATTAAAATTTCTAAAAGGTCCATTACAACTTTATTCAACTATACAACAAAAATTTTAATATTTATTTCAAAAATGAAATAAATATTATACAAATTATATCTATATTTTCAAAAAGCTTTAAATATTTTTTTATATTCTCTTTTTGTAATATCATAATTTTTTTTAGTATTATTCTATAAGCTACTTTTAAATCTAGTTATAATATATTTATTATTGAATTCTTATTTTAAGGTAATATTCCAATTATTAAGATTAGTATCTATATTTAAGATAATTATTTTAATAATTAAAGTATTTTTATAGTTTAATAATATTAAAATAAAAGATTTGATAAGTTTAGTTTTAAATAAATTTATAGTTCTTATTTATTCTTTTATTTAAATGAATTCCTAATTCTTTTTTAATAGATAATATAGTAATTTAATTTTCTAAATAAATTATTTAATCTAGATATGGTAATATATATATACTTCTAAGAACATACAAACTTTTATAATGTTTTTGAATTTAAATTAATTTATAATTCGGGTGATCTTTGATTATTATAAAATCCACTTTTTAGATTCAATTATATAATCTATAATCTCTATATCATTATAATATTATTTGCATTTCGTATTAATTGAATATTTTGCTTTTTTTATATATTTTAAGATTTTATTGATTTTTTGAATATAAATGAGAATGAATTTTTGTATTTTAGATATAATTTCCTTATTATCAAAATTAATTTTAAGTTTTTTTATTTCTATATTATTCAAAAACAATATAACTATTTCGGATATTAGATTGCCTAGGATTTTCATAATAATTCTATAAAATTAAGTAATAGAATTAATAGTATTTTGAGGTAAAGTTGTATAATATAATAATCCAAAAAATATTTGAAATATAATTATATTATAACTTTCTATAATTAATAAAATCTGATTATAATCTAAAAAAAAATCAATTAGAGATATAATTCGATATTCTATAAAATTATCTATAAAAATATTAATATTTAAAAATAGATTTGTATTTTTAATTATATATTTATTGAATTCTATAATTATATTTATAAATTTATAAATACCAGAAATCTTTTTCTTTATTAAAAACCATAGATTTCTATAAGGTTTATTTATATATTTAAATATATTTTAATCTATTTTTTTTCAAAATATTTTTAAAACTATTTTTATTAAAGCCTTTAGAACTAAAAAACTAGGTATTTATTATATTTTATATAGAATAATTCGAATTTTCTATAAAAAAACTATCTTTTTTTATACATATTCTATATAAGTTTAATTAAAGATAAAAGCCCCTTTTCAATTCAGTAAGTATGTGAATAATAACTCTTTCTTTTAAATAAAAAGTATTTTTTCAAAATCGATCTTTTTATATTTTTTTAAAGTTAAGTAATATTTTTTAGGTTTTTTATTAAATTATAAAATTAGATATTTTTTTTATAATTCTAATAGTTATAGATAAGGATTTCTTTTTCTATATTTTTCCAATTAATTATTTCTCTTTTTCAATCTTTTGCTTATTAAGTTATTAGATTGATTTAAAGAAATTATTTTAATTACTTTATTTTTATATAAAATGTTAATATAGAATAAAAAATAACTTTGTCAAAACTTAGCAAAGTTATTTTTTTATAAAAAGTTAATATTTATTTTGATATATTATTCTTTGAATATATCAAATTCTAGTTTTCTATAATTAATATATGGAAAGGTATAGTTGTTTTTTGTTTAGTATATTAAATATTTATTTGATTCTCTCGATTATTATTTATTATTGTAATATATTAAAATCTATTTTTATATATAAAAATAACTTCTCTAGTAATAATTTATAATATTTCAAGTAACAAATTATTCTGTATATTTTCTATTATAAATAAACTAACAATATTTGATATATTATTAAGGGATATTTATATATCTTTGTAAAATCCTTTAATACTTATTTCGAGAGAGTTAATATTAATAATTATAACTTGAACAAAACTTATTAATAAATTGAATTTTATAATTAGATTGATATTAATTAAATTGATTATTAACCCAAAGTCTAAAATCACTTTAATAAAACTATTTCTATTAAAAGATATTCTAATATAAAATAGATTTTCTTTATTATCTTTAAAAGAAATATTCACTGTGTTATAGATTGTATTTAAATAAAAAGCTTCTATTATTCCAATTTATTTTATAGATTTAAAAAAAATAGAAAATTTATTAATTAATTTTATTATATAATTATTAAAGAATAAAGGTTTTATTAAATCATTCATTTTTATAATTTATTTTTTCTTTATACTAGGGTATTCTTTAATAATAAAGCTTATAATAACAGGGATTTTTATTAAAAAAAAATTTTAATTAATCTTTTTAATTGTATTATAGCTATTATTCATTACCTAAAAAATTATTTACCACCTCAATTTCTTAATCTTATCTAATACTTTTTTAATTATAACTTTTATAACAAAATCTTTAGTGTTGTATGATAAGATTTTTATTAAATCAGTTTATAAGGAATCTTATAATAAAATATTAATAAAAAACTATTATTTACTAAACTTAAGAACTTTATTTATAAATAAAATAATAAATTTCAAAAAAATATTTGAATATAATTCAATAATCTTATTCTAATTGTTATATAATAATCTCCTATATTTCTTTTATACTTTTTCTATAATATTAATATACTCTTGAATTATATATATCCTTTTATTCACAATAATATTAATAGATTCCCTTTTTATATCAATATATTATTTTTTTATTATTCTTAGATTTCAATCAACCATTTTGAAGTATACGAATTTTAATTACTTTTATTAAATTAGAATTGCTTTTGTTATCAAATATAACTAAAATAAGATTATTTAAAATATCCTTTAATCTTTATATCAACATTCCTATTTTATTATAATAAATAAATTCCTTATTAATATATTCTTTAAAGATTAGATAATCTTTTTTATAAAAGTAATCTTTATTTCCTGGCCATTTATTATTATAATTATAGCATATCTTTTTATAAACTATATATACAGCTTCCAATATTTCTATATTGATAATGGTGTTAATAGCTGTAGAAAAAATAATTTATATTAATTCGCAAATTGAAATCTAAAGTACTTCTATTAACTTAAAGTTGAAAAGAATCTTTTTTATTTCAACTTTTCTATTAATCTTAAAGCCCAATTGAATTTATTTTTTTATAAAAAATATAAAATTTTCTAAAACTTTTATAATTTTATTTATATTATTTTTTTTTTGAATTATTAGAACTTTTGTTTTTTTATAAGTCTTTTTAAATAGGGTAGCAAATTCTAATAATTTATTGAAATTGAAATCTTTATTATTACTTATATTAAGAATAATATATTAGAATTTGTTTTTTATATATTATACTATTCAATTGAATACTTTGTTCTATTTCATTATACTTAATTATTTTATATTATATTTAATTTAAATAATATATCTTCAAAAAACTTTATATAATATATTTTTGAAAAATAGTTTAATAATTTCATTTTTTATTGAGATTTTATTTTTGATTAATCTTTATATAATCTAATTGTATTATTGAATAAAGTAATTGAGATTATTATATTCTTTATTTCCTTTTTATTTATACTTCTTAGTAAACCTTTATAAATATTTATAAAAATATATTTTCTAAAGAATATTGTTATTAAGATATTTCTTAAAAAAAGCAAATTTGAAATACTTTTTTTAATTCCATTCTTTAGCTTACCATTCTTTTATAATCTTAATTTCTTTTTGGAATATATAATTCATTTATAAAGATATATGCATTCTAAAGTCTTCGTTTGTTATATAATAATTTTATTAAAGTTGTTTTATTCCTTTATATCATTTAATAATATTGAAACCTTTAAACTATAATATACCAATTATCTCCAGGGAAGGTATTGGAAGTACAAGAATTTTTGAAAAGTATTCTAAGAAGGTAATGAGTTATTAAATATTAAGATTACCTTTTAACTATTTTAAATTGAAATTCTTATTAAATTTCTTACCCTCATTTGTTTTTCAATTAAATAAAAAGATAATAATTGGTTTAAAAATATCTTTCTTTTAATTATTTAAACTAAAAGTATTCAGACTAATTGAAAAGTTAAACAACTTAGAATCTATTATTGAATAAATGTCTTGATATTTGACTTTATTATTGAAATCGGAAGTTGATATAATATTGATTGATAGGTATATTATATATATCTATATTATTGGATTTGTTGAGGTAATTGAATAATTATAATATAGGACTTTGAGTATAATATAAATATAAAAGCATTTATTATTCTATTCATTTCTTTTTAATAACTTTATTAAAACTTAGTAAAATTATCTTTTTTCCTAAACTCGTATGATTATAAAGCTTTTTATAAAAAAAAATGCTAAAATTTAGGTTAGTATCTTATTATAAGGAATTTTAAATTCAAATCTCTTTCAGGAATACATCTAAAAACTTGATTTAAAATCAAATAAATCTTTTTTGTAAATAATCTTTATTAATTTGATTAAATAGTAATCCTTCTCCAGTCTTTTTGTAGATTATTTAGAGTTTTTCTTAGATTAATTATATTTTATCTAGATATAAATTATATTAAGGTAGTTATAAAGATTCTAAAAGAACTTAAACTCTTTATATTTAAGTATAAAAATAAATACTGTTCAACAATTGTTTTAGATTTATTTTACAAAAGAAAACTTTTTCTTTTCGAGTTAAATTGTTTTTTCAAATTCCTATAAATACCATAGAAAAAGCTTTTACAATTTATTCTTATAATTTTTTTATAAAAATAAAGTTTATTCCAATAAAGAACAATATTACCTTTGATTTAGGTTTATATAAAATTACAAATTGATTTTGAGGGTAAGATTTTTAGATTTCTCTTTTCTTTTTCTCTATTATTGAACTATTATTGTTTAATTCTACTACAATAATAAATAATTTCTTGTTTTCTTGTTTTCTATTAGCTTTTTCAAATCAATAACTTTCTACTTTTTAAAGTAATTCAAGAGCTTAGGTTTGTATTTATTTTCTAACCTTTTAATATTCTTCTTTTTGTGTAGATTACCAATATAAAAAAATAAAAGATAATAAGATTATAGAATAATCCTTTATATATATCATAGAAAAGTTATTGTAATATAGTGCCTTTGGTGGAGGAGAGGAGGGAGAGGTTCTATATAACACTTCACAATATGTGTTAGTTGGTGAATAAAAACTAACTACCTTTTTCTAAATTATACAAAGAAGAATTATAAATACTAGCTACACGAAAGGGTCACGTGACCAGTACAAAGTTTCGCTTACACTATCTCTCTAGCTTTATAATTTATATCTAGAATTCCTATCTTCCCTTATTAATAAGCTTCTATTATAATACTTCTAGAACTACAAAATCGAGATTATATTAGGCAAAAAATCACTATATAATAAAGGCTATTCAATATTCCCAATCGAGCTTTAAATTGTTTATAAATAACTTAATAACAATTTGAACAAAGGATTCATTCGGAAATCTTACTTTCAATTGACCGCCTCACTCCTTCTAACTACTAAATTTGGAGGAGATATTCGAATCTATTAAGATTACCAAAAACTAAATAATGTTATTATTAAAAATTGATACTTTCTATCATTAATTAAAGAAATTCTTAATATCTTTTATTATATAAAAATCTATATTAAGCTTAATATTATTACTGTCTTTAATAAGCTATGGATTATAGAAGGCTATAAATAAAAAACCACTTTTACTATTTATTTCAACCTATTCAAATTATTAGTAATATCTTTTGAATTCTATAATGCACCTGCCTTGTTTTAGAATTATATTAATTATATCCTTTTTGATCTTCTAAATAGAATTTGCATAGTATATTTGAATGATATTTTTATTTACTCTAAAAACATTATAAACTATAGGAAATATATTTGTAAGGTAATTTAATAACTAATTGATATTGGATTATAGATTAATATTAACAAATATAAATTTGAAATAAAAAAAATTAAGTATTTCAATTTAATTATTACTTCAGGAGATATAGAAATGAACCCGGAAAAAGTCAATATTATATTTAACTAGAAATTACTAACTAAGTTTAAAGATTTCTAGTATTTCCTTAATTTTGCTAATTTTTATTAATATTTCATTTACAACTTTTCTAAGATTGTAGAATCCTTCAATTACCTTTTAAAAAAGAAAAAGATATGAAATTAGATTTCTAATTAAAAAGATATCTTCAAAATATTGAAAACTATTTTCTCCTTTACCTTAATTCTCATTATATTTAATTACTATTATTATATAGTTGTAGAAATTAATACTTTCGATTGGGCTGTAAAAAGTATTTTTTTATAATACAATAATAAAGAGTATCTATATCTAATAGTATATTTCTTATTAAAATATAATGCTATTAAATATAATTATAAGATTTATAATAAAAAACTCTTAATTATTATAAAATTACTAAAGGAATAGAGATTGGAATTATATAAAGCTTAGAAGTTATTCGAGATTATTATTAATTATAAAAACCTTGAATACTTTATATTAATAAAGATATTAAATTAATAATAAATTAAATAAGCTGAATTCTTATCTGAATTTAACTTTTATATTATATATCAACTCAACTATAAAGCTATTTACCCCAATACTTTGAGTTATAAAACAGAAGATTACTTAGTACACACTGATCTTAATAATAATCAAATTAAAAACTATTTACAAATAATTCTTCTAAAAAGAGTATTTGATATTACTATATTTAAAGATATTATTTAATAAATAAATAGTAATTTAGATCTAACTATAGCCCTAATAAACATAATTATCCCTAATATCAATAAGCTAATTAACAATCTTATTAATAAAGCATATAAATCATTCGAGCTAATTATTATTATATATATAATGCTTAAAAATCTCTTTGCTTGCTATTAATTATTAGAAATCCAAAAAAATCTTTAAATAGTTTTATAAAATTGTAAATTAATAAATAATAAGATCTTTTATTATAATTATCTTTTTATTCTCTTTTTTATTAAACTTTATATATAGATTATATATTGAATATATTCAATTAGACCAACTGGATATTCTAGTTATATTAAAACTATTAATCTTGTTTTCTATATATATTAATAGTTTAATATATCAAGGGAGATTAAGATATTTATATAAACTTGCTAACTCTGTTTTTAAATAAAAGCTTTCTATCTTATTATATCTGGATTCCTTAAATTACTATTAGTATTATTCCGCTTTTAGTTTAATATCTCTATTGATTATATTATATTGTTATTAATCAGTAAATACTATAAAAAGAAATATTAATATATTATTATAGTTGTTTACTATTTAACCAAAATACAACATTTTATATTAATTATAAAACTATCTGTAGAGAAGCTCACAGATTGATTTATTAAAAAGATCTATTATCTACACAGTATACCTAACAATATTATATTTAATAAAAACTCATAATTCATTTTTGAATTTTAAAAATATTTATTTAAATACTTATTAATTATTTTAAAATGATTTTCCTTATTTTATTTCGAATTTAATAATTAAATAAAAAGAATTAATATTATAATTGAATAATATCTTTATATCTTTATAAACTTCTATTAGAATGACTAGTCTGATTAACTCCCACTTGTAGAATTCATATTAAATAATATTATATTGGAAACCATTGGTATATCCCCATTTTTTATTAATTACAACTTTTATTTATATTTTAATATTAAGCTATTTATACTTATCCCATTAAATCTATTATATCAAAAAAAATAAGAGTTCCTTAAAACTAATAAAATTACAAATCAATTTAATTTTATTTTAATTAAATTAAAAGTATTTATAATCCAATTAATTTAAAAATATAAAAATTATATTAATAAAACTTATACTAATATTTTTTTATATAAAAAAGATGATAAAGTATGAATGAATATAAAAAATATAAAAATCAATTATTTAATAAAAAAGAATAATAACAAATGGGATAGTTTCTATAAGATTTTCAAGGTTTATAAATGTATCTATCTACTCCAATTTCTAATTAGTTTCAAGATTTTTCTAATATTCTATAATTCATTATTCCAATTGTTTTACTATTCATTAGGATTATTAGATCAAAATATTATCAATATTATTAAATTATATAAAAACTAAGATTAAGTTTTTAAAAAGGATAATAAAATATATAAAGAAATTAAATAATAGAAATTCAAAGAAATCCTTAATTATTATAATAAAGATAAATTTTATTATCAAATTAAATAAAGATATTATCTAGTATCTTAGCAACTCGTTGAAGATCTTTGTAGTTAGGAAAGTATAATCATTATCTTTTATCTAGTAAATCTAAATAAACTAAATCTATTAGTTTAAATAGATTTCAAAAAATCTATTATTTCTAATTCTATTGATTTCTTATTAATATTTATATTAGATACACCAAATACATTTTTGAAATAAGGTTAAAGCAAATCTAAAAAACTTTATTAATTAATTATTGTTTTTAAAAAGATTTATTTTAATTTAATAATAGAAATTAGAGTATTTTGATTGTAATTGTGAATCAATTGCTTTAAGCAAAGAGTACTGTTATAGTATTAACTATATATTCTATAATTGCCTTTATATCTTAGGCATAGACTATTAGTATATTCTACTTTTTATAAATAAAACCTCACTCTTCCATAGCTCTTCTATTCTTATGATACAATATAAGTCTTTACCCGTACCTTGACAACTATCGTATTCATTTGGAAAATTCGAAAAAGCCTAGCAAGGATTAACAATTTAAGCTCATCGTGGGTTAGAGTTGTAACAATTATTAGAGTTGTTTGATTTATTAATTCGATGGATTATTCATTAAATGCTTACTATTTCTATTAAATACTTCTATTTTGAAGCATTTTAATCAATCTAAAAGCGAGCTAATTAGCCCTAAAATTGAGCATTCTTGCTAGGCTTTTTCGAATTTTCCAAATGAATACGATATATATATAACTTTTAACTCAATTGCGAAGTCTAGTTCATTAAATTCCTGATTAACTAAGACTGTAGACCGAAGAAAAGTTTCTCTTATTTCCCGATACATTTGAAAACCTATAAGTCCTGATATAATATTCAAAGTTTACTACTAACTTTCCCCTTTATCCTATTCTCTTGAGCTTTCCTCAATAAAGCATACAATGTTTGTAGCCTTGGCATTTCTAGTCCATGACTCCTGGCAATTCGGATTGGATTTCCCAAAATGACCTCAAGCTCCATTGTCTTCCCCTGCTCCCAGTCCAATAACATGCTTGGCTTACTCCCACTAGTATTCTTCTGTGTACTTCTCAACAACTGTTCAGAAGTTGCAAATTCTTGTGGTAGCTTAGTCCCCAATATTTTTGGGGCTGTCTCTAAAACTTCGTCCATGACACCTTTCAAATGAATGTAAAGCTCTGGATCGAGCGACATATCATTATTTGTGCTCCCAGATGAAAGCACAGCGGAAGGATTCATACTCGCATTAATGGCAATTTTATGCCATCTCACCATTTGAAGTTTCCAATGTGAGTACTCCTGGGCATCCGAGATGCCGCCTGTTTGTAATAACCTCACAAACGTATTGTTTCGTTGAACAGCAGTGTTTTGATCATCATTCAACTTCGTCGATTCAACAACATCGGGTAAATATGGGCCAATGCTTATTCGTGTCCATCTATTATGCTTGATGAGACCTGGAGAAGTCTGTTCGGCGCTCACAATAGTGACAGCACTTAATATCGTGGACCCTGGGAACCTTTTTGAATATGGTTCTTCCACACCAAGACCATTTTGGACCAAGACGATAGATGTGTGACCTTTCTTCACGAGGCCTTCAAGGATCTCGGAATCATCATTCACATCTGGAAGGGCCTTTGTGCTTACGACAATAAAATCCCAGTCTTCATTCGAACCTCGAGCTTCTTGTGGGTTGGCAAAGGTTTGATGTGGAATGAATTTGTATTCTCCAAATTTTGGTGAGATGACATTGAACCCATTAGCGGTGACTGCTTTGTAATTTGATCGACATATAACGGAGACTTGGGTGCCTTGAACCTGAGCAATTCGAGATCCGTAGAATGCACCAACTGCGCCAGCACCGACGATGAGGACTTTTATCGTCATACTGATATTTTATGATCGGATAATATCGAATTTGTTGTTATACTGACTTGTTGTGGATGCTAATCTGACGAAGGGAAGTAACCTCGGAAGATAGACGGTCAGTTCACCAGTTCACCCCCGCTTACATAATCTAATGAATTCCCTTTTGCGGCAATCTTCAGCAACCTTGAAAAACCTACTAGGTACGAGTAGGTGAAGACAAAATTCAGATCGTTCATCAAAGCAATCGCACAACGCGCACAATATTTTCCTCAATCACGTCTTCTATTCACAAATTACTATACGATATCGAAGATAATTAGTTGCCCATATTGCGCAAATTGACTGCGTCGTTTTCTACCCTAAAGCCTCAACATCTTCAAGCTTGTAGATGGGCTAGTTTTTCTAAATAAATCTTGGACCAACGCGTGTGAATTTATGGCGAATGGCCAACGATCAGCGAGCGACAATATGGCATTAGTTGGCGAGCGAAAATTGCATATATGAATGCGACAATACACAGGGAATAAAGAGTGTGAAATGCGGATCTCACACAATACAAAGACTCCGGCCATCCGAATGGAACACTGAACATTCTGACTTTCAGATCATTTTTCGCGCCCGTTGAAGATGAAAAGACAGTGGCAGATGCTATCATCCCTTTCTGCCGAAAGCAGTTGAACAATCAAGAGTGTCGGCATAATTACCTAGGAGGATTTGGACGTCTAAGAATCGGCCTGCGACTTTTCGAGCTCCAGAACCTTCTGAACAGAAGGACGATTCACCAGATTATCCACAAGCGCTGTGTATTTTGGATGCGCTCTCTTCATATCCAAGCCATGTCCTTCTCCCCAACGATGAAAAACGAAAAGATACGAATCAACGACTGTGAATGCACCTCCAACTGCGTACAGGCCATTCAACTTTCCCTCAATCATATCAAAACAATTCTGGACATTTCTCATACTCTTTTTCTCAATACCCGGCAATGCTGCTTTTTCATCACTCATTCTCTCCGGTCTTAATAAGCCACCGAATGCATGAGCATGCAATGTTCCGCTAAGCCAATTCATCCATTCATACACTCTTATCGTTTCCATTGTTGTACGCCCTAAAAGATGCAGCTCCGGAGCAAATGAAGATATCGCTGTTGCAATAGCAGGAACCTCTGTAATAATTTCACCCTCAAGTGAGAGAACTGGAACACGCATCTTGGGATTTATGGAAGAGAAATTTCGAGTAAATTCTACCGTTTCTTTTGTGATTAAGTTGGCGATTGATTCAAAAGAAACTCCGGTTTCGAACAGAAGAACATGAGGGCATAAAGAGCAAGCGCCAGGCGCCCAATAGAATTTAATCTCGGGATGAGCCATGGCTGTAAGTATTTCTGAATACTTGTAGAGAATCGGTACGAATCCAGTAGACAGAAGGTATTGATGTTACTTTGTAGAAACACGTGTAACTTCCCTCAGAAATTACTCCTTGATCGATGCGTTTAGTGGCAGTGGCAGGTTCATGTACTCCGGGTTTCGAGATGAGTCTTATGGTTGAATCACGTCATTAGATGCAGGGTCAACATTTCTATCACTATGATTTCGATATTGCTTAGAAATCTGGTGGTTTTGTGTCAAGGGTTGGAAAAAGAAGTCCCTTACATCGGCTTAATGTCAATTCCCCGCTTTTCAGCTTACTGCAGGCTGTGTAATAGAAAAAATGACGAATAACATCAAAGTAGCTCACACTTCTTTATTAACACATCGGAAGAACATCCGCAGTGTAGTCTGTGTTCATGATTTTGCGCGGCAGGCCGGATTTGATTGTCAGAGACAAGTATAAACAATCATCTTAGCAAGTTTGCTAACTGGCACTTCGACTTGCCAATCCGAAGGTTTGATGTACAATTGCACCGGAATGAAGAACTGCACAATAGAGGTTCACTCAGTAATCCAAGGAGAAAAACGACAAGAGCTGTGCAAGGGCATAAAATCTCCTTTGATGAGTCCGGGACTTAGGTCAATATTTCCAATTTCTTGGTCATGAAAACGAGATAATCTGCGACTTCTTAAAGTCACAAAGCAGTTTGCATGGTAGGATGATAAATATGACGTCAGCCCAGGGCAACGAAATTGGCGTTTAAAGCTTCACTTTTTTTTGCCATTAGTTTACATATAAAGTTGCCCGGATGAATACAGCTGTAGCGGCCAGAAACCCCGACGGGGAGATACAATCGACGCCTCAGTCTTCCTAAAAAAGAGTAATAGGATTGATTTTTGGCTTTATCTTGTCTTTTGCATTTGTGACTACAAGGAGAAAACAGACCGTTCTTTTCCATTGCCAATCCTCATTAGACCCCAATTCTAATTCACAAAGTCTAACACACATCGATCATAAATGAGCAATTGTCTCCAAGACCCCATCATCGACAAGTTCACTAACATCTCGTAAACGGCTCTTCAGATATGATCTATGTTGCTCTGGAATCTCAGAAATCATTGTTGAGACAGTCAATGGCCAGCAAAACAAACTAGCCGTGCTAGCTTTAACTGCATCCCTTCGTCCCTTGCGTATCATCTTCATACCTGTCCTTCCAAGTTCAACCCATCCCAGAACAAACTGTAGACTCGCGCTGAAGTCCAGAGCTAGTTTCTCCATATTCAGTCTAACGATATTTTTATAGAACTTTGTGTCAGGATTTGAAGACTCTATTTCGCGGTGAAAGACTTTCAGTATGATTTCATTTACGTGGAGACGGATAGCACGATATTGAGCCCACATTGCAGCATGGCTAATCGAGGGATATAGATGAACCGTTTGATCAAAGATATCATTTGCTCCCGGCTCTTCTTCATCATCTCTTACTCGAAATGTACTCCAATAATCCATCATCGGTATCTCTTTAGCCCATTTGACCAACTTCATTTCCAACTCTTGTGCTGGTACCAATACGCCGCGCACCTTTGTAACAATCTGCCCACTTTCACTTGCAGGAATATCGTCAAGACCAATAGAAATGTGGTTCACACAATACCTCAAATCGGCAACTTCAACTAAACACTGATCAGGAACTAAACTTGAGCCTATCTCCCCAAAGATACTTCTATTCTTCAACCAACTTGGTATCGGCATGCTCCTGAGCAGGAGCGAACGAACCAAGTGCCGTCTTGTAATCTTGTCTAATTCCGATCCAGCGTTTTCATGAGAGGTGCTGGAGTTGCTCGTATGGGTTGGAAGAATTGAACAGAGCGGTCGATATTGCTCCTGCTGACGTTGCAGTCGTAAATTTAAAATTACAATCGCGCCATCAGGTGGTTAAAAGCATTCGCAGCTATAATTTCAATATCTTCGGTGACGGACTGAGCTTTTTGGGTCATCGAATTCTCAAAATGACTTAAATGCAGAACGGTAAGAATGACTCCATCCATCACGACTCTCCATGAGCTTCTCAGCGTTAGGTTCGTCGCCGCCAGGGATTGGGAGTATATCTTACTCCCAATCGTTAAAGCAGCAACATTCTTTGTTGATCGCCCGAAAGTCGTGTGGGCAATCGCAAGAATAGCGAGTTGTAATGTGGAGCGGGTAGGTCTGGTATGAGATGCTCGTTCCGGTGATGTAATAGGCCAAGAAGGATGTCGACGAATTGTTGATGATGCGGGGCTGAAAATTGAGGAGTGCTCGAAAGAATCGACACAGCAATTAATACGGCTATTATGGTTATCAAACATTTTTTCGGGTGCCTCGACAGACTGTCTTGTATAGTAGGCAATAGCTTGGTCTTGCAGGGGTGTTGTGGGAGGAGGTCGCGGCGATGAGAAGAAAACAGTGACATGTGGGATGCTTGAAAGTTTGATCAAATTGGCTTCATTTATCGTCCTATTGACATATCTTTTCTGTTCTTCTGGTGCGGGAGATTGAAATGATGAATGTAGTTGTATTGAACGCCGCAGATTGGGACCTCGGGGTCGTTTTATCTTACCACTCGCTGCCTCGTTTTCGTTCAAGAACTCATATTTTTCAATACCACTATAGCCCTGACAACTGATTTTTGCTCTTATACAACGATTGTAGGATGGCTTTATCTTATCCCACTGTGTTATTTTTGTAAGTCTCCAGACCAATGAATGATAATGAGATATCTTTAAGACCTGCCTATACCCGTCGCTTCTTGCACGTATGACATCCACGGCTCGGAAAGGGCATGGCGACTCGGGCGATTTTATGTGCAGTCGTGAGTGGAGAGAAGCAAGGTGTGGTAGTCAACGAGGTGGTATAATTACCTAGTATCCTTTCCCCGTTCTTCGGGTATGGGGAGAGTAAGCGCCGGATATAACGTTAAATCCGCGAAGTTGAGAAACAGTGCCGTGTTAAAACTTGTCTGATCGTCTAGTCAAATACTCACTGAGTATTAGATTAGATATATTTATTTTTAATTAACTCATCCTACAACTGTCCAGCTATTGAGCTTTCTAAAAGATCATGGAATCCTGGATCTACCAGTGATGTACGATCTAGCTCTTCCTGACATCTTTCATCCGACCATGAATTAATTGCCAAAAGTAAGAAAGTAGAGGGTCATTATCATACCGTGTGCCACAATGATATTTGAGAATCACAAGAATATGGGAGGGCTTTCACTATGAGTAACAATTCCCAGATACTATAGCTAACCACAATAAAGAGAAGCAGACACTAAACAACAAGCCTTAATACCATTCCATTACTCATCAACAAAATCAATTATACCAATTCCAAAGTCTAGTAGGACGTCCTCTTCGACCACGACTGTAGCCCCAACCATTTCCTCCACCTCTGGGGCCGTTTGGCGGGTTTGTGTTGTTATTTCCAATGTCGTTGCCATGACCATCCCTACCAGTGACCACGCGAGGGACTGATACTTCTGTACGTCTTCCTCCTTCTCCAACTCCTCTTCCGTAGACAGCTCTAGTTGGAGTTCGCTCTTTTTCCGTCAACTGCGATACAAGGGCAGTTCTACCTCGACGAAGCTGCTCAATCTCAGTCTGACTGATTGGTTCCGCTGGTATCTGACGGTTAGTAGGCAATCTATGTGCTCCTGGGATACTGTACTCGCTCCGAGGAGTTACAACAATGTCACAGGATTCAGATGATCTGGATCGCGACGAATCGATATCAAGATTGGGAGTGGCAATGTTGGTTCCAAGTTGAAAAGATGGAGAGGAGGGTATTTTTTGCCAGTTTGTGTCGAATGGAGTTTCTCCTTTGCGGTAGGGCCTGAATCCAGCAGGGACAGGAGAACTGTCGATTATGGTATGGCCGGAGACGGGATCGGTGAAAGTTATGTTTCCATCGTCTTGAAGAACGCCAGGAATGGGGTCACCCCATGGAACATAATACCAGGTACGCTGGATTAAAGGACTTGTGTCGATCTAATGAATTCGATCAGTATTTTTGGGCATACAGCAATAATAAAATGTCGGACTGACCTCATGTTGACACCAAAAGTGACAGATTTTAGCTTTAGAATGCTGAGGAGGCATTTCATGCTCATTGGTAGCATACACCTGATACCTATGATCGTGGTAGAAGCGAGTATATACTCGTGGGCCACTCTGATGTGGGTCAACGGCTTCTTGTGAATAGTAAAGGACTTGAGCTCCTTGATCTCCCTTGGGACAGTATTGACAAACATAATCATAGCAGATATAGTTTGGGGCCTTGTAATCCGCTGTTGGACAGATGAAAATTGTATGAACTGGTGCCAAAGGTACAGCTCTGCCTTCATGATTGGTGATGTTCGTCGTGTATTATTCGATGGAAGCTGTGAAGAATATGTGTTGTGTGCCGCAGCGGATGATTTACTGTTGCTAGATTGAACAAAAACTTATGAAGATTGTAAATACCGGAAGAGCATATTAGACTGCCCAAAACAAAACTAAAGGAATTCTAAGAAGGAATAAGTAGAGTACAGCTGCTCCGAGCGATAAATTCTAGATAGGTAATAGGTCTTGAGAGATAGTACAGAGCTTTTTGATTGTTGTGTGAGAATAAGAGAGGTTGAGATTTAAGGAAAGCGCTCAAGTTTTACACTTGGCAATATCCCAAGAAGTTGGAAATTTTAGATGATTGTAAGATCAGTTTATTAAGTGCGAAATTTAGATGCTGTTCTCTCGACACTACTTTAGGTTCTCTCTCTGCTTATCGATTGGTTTTGAAGGTATCATCTCGTGTCTGAAATCTTACTATCTATTCACAAGATATAGGTGAATTTGGGCTTCCATATTTACAAGTTTGACCAGGGACCCATATGCCTAGATGTCGTAATCTTTCGTGGTCTAGTAACCAGTGAGTTTTTCCCAGATCCAGCCAGGAGAAGCCGTGCGATTGAGACGTCCCTTACTTGAGCTCTTCTCGCGATACATTTGAAGGACGCAACTTTGCACGCTATATGCGAATGATTAGCTTTTGTGAAACTCAAACATCACTTCCACTTTATACTTTCGAATGCTTTATCTTCGAGCACTCTATATTCTACCAAGTTGTCTCTCAGTGGCTGACGGTTATGAAAGCGAATACTACAAGATGCTACTTGCTTGACTCTGAAACCACTCGAAGACAGCTGATGCTTTGATTGGAGTCAGCTACCGTTTGTAGAGTTACAGCACATAGGAGAAATTGAGTAAAATCCCCTCGGTGACTAGATTAATTTCAACAAGAAGATTTGAGATCTCATATTTTAGATTGTTTACTTTGATTCTGAGATTCAATGACCTCCTTCGAAAGATTCCACAATTCTAGACTTTGTTGAAATATATCGTCATCCCTGATTTGGATATTCCCATCTGAAGTAAGAAATTTCACTTCCTTGATTGACCGTGTACCCCAAATGAAGTCATTACCTTGTATGAAATCAGCCATTGGCTTCAACCAGTTTCTCAATAGAACCTTCTCGTTGTCATTCAAGAGATCCCCGTTCCCAAAAAACCATATTGACATGTCCGTCCCGTGAGTGGCTCCAACAACTCTAGGCAACCTTTTGTCCACACTTTCTGTTCTCCAATCAATTCTGTATCGGTTGATACTCTGGATTGGGACATCAGAAGATATTGCGACGAGGAAGCCGCGCATAGTAGAATGTATCTGCATTTCAGCATACAATTTACCAAAAATTTCAATCCAATATTCCTTAGGGTAATTTGGAGAAGTGTGGTCCGGTTTGTATTGAGCGCAAACAGCCTTGGCGATACTTCGTGGGTAATCCCATGACAGACGGTCAATCAATCTTTCATACGAATGCGGCGGAAACACGTTCTTATAGAGCTGATGTTCTTGTGTAAGATCCCCAATGATGGTTTTGATGCCAAGTTCTTTGAATCGTTTCCCAAACGAGCCATCAAAGATTCTAGTGAACAAATCCTTCGAAATGAACTCGCCATCGAGAACCGGACGAATAAAAACCTGCTTCATTTTTCCAACGGCAACTATCATTTCATCAGAGCTTTTAGTTCGAAGAACTTCCACAGTCTGCTTTGCGCTCAAAGACCGAGATACTCCCAAAACAGAAAGTAAATCATCAAATTGTTCTTGAGCCTCAGAAATTCGTTTGGGCTCAACTCCACATCCATTTGACCATTGAATAATTCTTCGAATGATTTGGCGTTTGGAATTTGGACCGATGTCGTACGCGAGTTGATGAAAGGTGGAATAAGAACCAGCTGATAAACCACCGACTGTGATATTCTCATTATTGCCGCCAAAGAACCCGATGTTTTCATGTGTCCATTCAAGAGCGGCTCGTTGATCCCAGAGGCCTAAGTTTCCGGCCGAAGTATCGTCCCAGAGTTCTCTACCAGCTAGAAATCCAAAAACTCCAAGTCTATAATTGGGACATACAACAATACATTTCACATCTGTCTCGGCCAATAACAAAGAAGGGTCGTCTGAGTTATTCGAGCCGTATTGAAGGAAACCACCATCTGAATTTCTTAGTCATAGATTCTAGGATAGTCATGGAGAAGACACCTACGAATGTAGAAGAACACTGGCCAGCCACCTGATGGCGGTTCACCCAGTGGAATGTAGATGTTACACTGTAAACAATCCTCGCTCGAGCTGCCTGGTGATCCGAGTAGCGGAGATTGCAGGCATGGAATAGACGGCTTATTGTAAGTTTGCGGATTATTTTCGGAACCATATGAGAAGTTTGAAGGGAGTGGAAACGGCTTTCGCCATCGTCTTTTACCTGTTGGTGGTAAAGCATATGGTACTCTTGAAAAGCGATAGCATTTTGATACGTTCGCAGTTTTGTCCTTGATCACAGGGCCTAATAGAGCTCCTTTACCAGGAAGCAATATACGAAGGGGTGGATACATGATTGGTCAAGAGAAATTGAAATACGGAGACGCAGTTGCTATGAGGAGTGGAATTTGGTGATGGCTAGGTATTTGAGGTTGACGAGCACGTGCCGAGGTAAAGTTTATTATGTTTGTAGCATAGCTCGAGCACGGATAAACAACGGCTTAGAACAACGCTTGATCGGCATGCTTACTATGTCATTTCAGCAAAATCATTTGAAATATTGAGCCCCGTGGATCATTATTTGGAGTTTTGTGAAAAGAATGACTGTTTGTCTTCTCAGAATTGAATAAGAAGTCATGAATTGCGTGAGCAGTTTGAACAAAAGAGTTCAGTTCATTGTTCATTGGCCAGATTATTTCGCTCGAGGCCTCTTGTCTTCCATTCAATGATAATGACCATCTCTCAAAGTTTGTTCCAGCTTGGACTAATACATCTTCACTTGAGAAAGTTGATGACTTTCATCTGGCGTGAAGTGCAACAGTTATAGAGCTACTCGAGAGGTTTGTTAGGACTATTTGAAATCTGATGGTGCTCAAAACCATCGACTATCTCTCAAGCTCTGAGAAACCTCCTGTTTCATTTGGAAAAGCTGGACTGAGAAAACATCATTAGCACTGACTCTGTCTCAGCAAACTTTAATAGATTTAAATCATGAGTACCGTCATGGCGAATACCGTGGTCAGTGATACTAATATTCATTCGTGATTTTGCGCGAAATACTAGTTAGCACCAGTTGGGGTCTGATTAGATTAGATCAGATCAGATCAGATTAGATCAGATAACACTTTTTTGTTCAACACCTGACTTGTGGTATCCCATCTGATAACTGATAAGAGTGGGATATGTTGAGCGCTACTGTTGGCACAACTCATGATGGGACACAAATGAGCATCTAAGTAGATGTGATTGATAAGACGAGATGAGATGGTGTAGGATGTATGAGATTTGGATGTTGCCTAAGAGGAAAGGGCAGGTAATTTCAAGTGAAGACTGAAGTATGAGTCCTGGGATTCAAATATATGTAGAGGTATATGTGATATTCAGTGCTCATGGTTGGAGTCGGTTGTTTCTCATGCCATCATGATGGATTCATTGCGGAGATAAGATTGAGTTATCGTTTGGTGCCGCTAGACTAAAAGTAATATGGTAATGGAATGGAGATGTTTGAGAGATTTTACTGGTGAGATTATTTGGACCATCCTGGAGGTTGTACCTTGGACCAATTTCTTGGTCGCTTGAGTGTAATTCTGGCATACAGATAATTTCTCACGCTGGTAATATCTTGCCACTTTATCCAATTTTCAAATGTATGCTCAATATTGGGGAGGGGTTTTAACTCCAGAGGGGCAGATGGAGCTGTCAATGGTCTAGCCACGCAAAGTTAAATGCCACATAGGAGATTGAGTTAATTCTTCACTTTAATAATCCATCTTTTAACATCCGTTGCACGACAATGTCCTGCTTGTCCTCACTCAACATTTCCGGTCCAACATTCTTCTCAGATTTTGAAGATAGAAGTCATGTCGGCTGCAGGGTTAGTGGCCTACTTCTTTGTTCTATAAGGCTCGTTGCGTTGAGGATACTCGGTTTTGTTATCTTTGAACGAATTCCAAACCAACGGACCATTCAATTTATCACCAAAGATCTCTTCCCCGACTGTACAGAAGCTTTAGTCATACGAAACTACTAGTCACACGATTTGATGATCTGATAAGATCAGAATGGAGATAAAGCCGGCTGCTAATTTGTTTGGATCCACTCGCTCCATCAGATTGAGCATGTGGACGTACTTCGATCTCAAAATTTAGCTTGCTTGTCAAACTGCATGCAACACGATGTTGACACCTATTGGGGGCAATTACCGGGACATATCATCAAATTTTCATCTAAGATGCTCATATGCATAGTAGGAAACTCCCCTTCTTAACCGGCCTAAAGCTGCACAAGAACGGTGAAATATGCGGAAAATTAATGTTGAGTGTTCCTTGGCGCTCAAATTCTTCCTTTCCACTATTGTGATCTAGAGCATTTTCTATATCGCCACTTCTCAAGATCTTGGGAATAAATACCCTTCCAGTCCCTCTGTTCTATTGTTCTTCAATCGCTGCATTTTCCATTATCTTTCAGTTTTGAATCATTGGTTTCTAAACAAACAGGCGATTGCAAAATGAGGTTTCGATTCAATAATCTCGCTCCGAATGAGGTACCAATTGCGGAAAATACGGTCCATACCTTACCCGTAGACGAAGAAAAAACGCCTACAACCACAGCCAATGTTCTCTCGCAAAATGACAGCGAGGTCATCATCAAAGAGTTTCAGCATGGAGTGCAAGCTGCCGAAGCCATCAACTAAGTATGGACTAGAAATCATTTGATTCTGGCCTATATTCTGTTAGTATGGCCGTGATTATAAAATTGTTTTCGTCGAGTCTTTTACTGACCGTTCTTAATCTATGCTCTGGATCAATTCCTCTTGACATTCGCGTCCGGATTGACCAGCACACTTACACCCTATGTAACTTCCTCTTTCCAGGCCCACTCCCTCACGGCAACAACTTCCATCATCTCGAGTCTCATAGCTGGTCTCATAAAACTACCCATATGCGAAACTCGTGGATATTTGGGGTCGTCCTCAAGCTTTTTGTGTCATGGTCTCTTCATTTACTCTTGGTATGGTTATGATGGCCGGATGTAATGATGTTATAACATACTGCGCAGCTCAAGTTTTCTACTATGTTGGTTACAATGGAATTGACTTCACGCTTACCATCTTCATCGCTGATACAACCCAACTGAAGAACCGAGCCTGGTGGATTGCATTCTCTTCTTCACCTTGGATTGCTACAGTCTGGGCATATGAACCTGCTGCTCAAAGTGTTTTGAACACGATAGGTTTTAGATGGGGTTTCGGTATATGGGCCATCATTTTCCCAATTATCTGTATACCTTTGTTCGGACTTTTCTCCTATCATCAAAAGAAAGCCGAAAAGCAAGGATTGATTCAAAAGATTGACAGTGGACGAAGCTGGACTGAATCATTTATCTATTATTGCAGGGAGTTCGATGTCATTAGTCTATTGCTGATTGCAGCTGGACTTACTCTGTTTCTTCTAACATTCAGCTTGTACAGCTATCAGAAAGGCGAGTGGGAATCTCCGTTAGTCATTTGCTTCATTATCTTTGGTGGTCTATTGATCGTTGCATTTGCTCTGTACGAAATGTACCTTGCACCAGTGACCTTCATTCCTTGGGGTTTGATGCAGGATCGAACAGTATTCTTCACCTATAAAATGGTTGCTAGTCTTTACTGCGGTATGTACCTTTCTTTGTCCCCAACTCGATTCCTAAAGTCAGGATGTTCAACAGCCCCGATCATTGGAGACCTTCACAAGAAGCAATAATTTAGCAAGATTCTGACTTCAATCAGCTTGGTACATCTGGGACTCATACTTTCATTCCATGCTTATCGTCGTATTCAATCAATCGGTTACGAATGCTACATACATCTCAAACATCTACACTATTGGGTCTTGCTTTTGGGCACTAGTCGTTGGAATTATCATCAGATTTGATGGACGCCTCAAGTGGCTGGCTCTTTACTTCGGTGTGCCTATCACTATTCTCGCTGTCGGTCTCTTGATTAAGTTTCGCCAGCCCGATACCAATATTGGATATATTGTAATGTGTCAAATTTTTATTGCTTTCGGTGGTGGAACCTTGGTTATGTGCGAACAGATGACCGTCATGGCTGTCTCCTCTCACCAACACATCCCCGCTATTCTTGCTATGGAAGCCATGATTGCCAGTGTTGGTGGGGCCATCAGATCCACCATTGCAGCTGCACTTTGGACTGGCATATTCCCTGTTAAGCTTGCCGAGCTTCTTCCTGCATCATCTCAAGCCGACTTCACATCAATCTATGGCAGTGTAGGCAATAGTATTTCCCGTATTTCGTATACGGGTTAGTTTAGTGGTGCG